>CANUEY010061955.1:0-25351 GCA_948099555.1 Croton setiger | reverse complement strand
TCTTATAAATCAAAACCCCCAATTCTACCAAACCCTAAATATTACATACCTTTAATTCCTTGCTTTCTCTCTTGATTTTCTTGTATCTAAGACTCTTATGATGTTTATATTGATGGTGGGAAGTGTTTTTAGGTGAGATGATTGGTTAATTTGAAGAAAATGTGAAGTTTATGGTGGGTGGTAAGAGAAAAACGTGAGAGAGAATGGAAGAAGAAGAAATGATTTTTTTTATTAACTTATAACATATAATTATTTAATCACTTGATGGTTAATTTATTTATCTCTCATTACCCGGATGCTCCGATTGAGACTCGAACCGTTTTCCGATTCCAAACCAACTGCTGAATGATGCATGATTCTACTAACTCGGTAACCGGGATGTCACATCCGCACTCGCATCTCAAGATCAAGATAAGCTCTTACGAATTAATTAGTGCTCATATATTGTATTCTAACCACTTCTTTAATTAATTCTCTTCTTCCACATCACCTAAAAAAACACAATAATATATAATTAAATTACTTCATAGTGATTTAGAACTATATTCCGCTTTGATCTCGAATTCAAATCAAGTATGTAGACAGATCTAGGATTTAATCCTAGACCGTGGACTCAATTAACTCAAGAAACCTTATTTTTCTTATTTAAATGCAATTTTCGGGTTTTTGTTTATAGTTAGTTCAAAGTTAGTTTCGATGCATGATTACTATTAGTTTACATAGAATTCCAGCATGATTTATTCTGTTTACAGTTAGTTTATTTGTTGTTTATTATTTTATTTTTCCCTTTTTACGTTATTTTTGTTGAGTGTCTTCAAGCAGGAACAATTCAAGTTGATCATGAGCTTAATCCTATGGCATTAAGTTAAATCTAAATTTGAGATCTGTTGAATAAATTCTCTTGACTATTTTTTCTAATGTATTTATTTATATTTATATTGTGTTTATGTGTTCATTAAATTGTTCATGCATTATTCTATTTTATTCTAATTAATTCAGCATCTTTTCTCTTCAAAATAAATTTTTCTCTTAATTATTTTTAACCCACATTTAAAATTTTGGTTTTGGAATCCTTTGAAATGAAGGATTAATGTCTTCTTGCAATAATAAAACTTAATTTTGACCATTGAGTTTATTGGAGTCAATTTTAAGTTTTTCCATAATTTTCATTCTAAAAATAAATTAAGATGACTATTATTTTAAATTATTTTTTGTGTTCCACAAGTCTTTATTTTTTAAATTTTTTAAAAAATTGGTTTTAGACTTGTATCCACAGTCATAAAATATCTGAATTAAAAAATATAATATTCAAAATAGAGTGATTACAAATATAAGAACTAAATCATAATTTAGTATTTAATAAATACTTAGTTGTCCTTTCGCTCCAAAATTTAGGTTTGCTTTTAACCTCAAATTAGTTTTGAAATTTTGGAAAAGCCTTTGTTACCAAAAAAAATGAAAAGAACAGGGAAACAAAAAATAAAGCAATAGATAAGAGAAATTGGCGGAGCACCAATTATTTGAATTTTAACATTTTTAGGGATTCATTTATTCCTTTATGTAACTAGTAACTACATAATTATCCATAATATTCCTAATGGACCAAAATATGATATAATATAATAGTGTTAAAGGTAAGGAAATTTTTAATAATGAATTTTTTAATAATTATGTCAAAATTAAATAACAAAATGTTAATATTTACTAAACATTTGGGACAAAATAGTAAATTTCACAAAATTTTTAAAAAATATATATACATTTTATCCTAAAATTATAAAATCTAGTTATCGTAACTTTTTCTTCTTGAATTCCGTCACTTTTACATTCAGTTTATATGTAGTTGATTAAAAGACATTTTATTATTATGTCTTAACTTTCTATTAAACTGTTGGTTATCTACTTACAACCCACCCTGATTTCGTTTGTTCTAATATCAAAGAATCGTGTTTAAATACACTAACTAAAATAATTCAACATTTAATTTGCTAATTTTTAAAGCATTTTTACAATTCAACTTTTGTTGTTTGGTAGTTGTTGAGAAAATTGTAATTTTAAAAATTTGTTTAATCCAATATATTTATTTAAATAACCAACCAAGTATCTAGCCCAAACTTTAGCTTTTGAGCTCTCGAGAATTTCGACTTACGACTTATTTTGAATGACTTCATTTCATCGTATGCTAATAAGTTACTTGAGCAGTTGAGCTTTCTTAGTTAATATTTTTAGTTAAGATGTAATATTGTCAAATATAATTATCAAATATTACTTATTTAAGGGAAATGATAGTAAATGTCAAATTTTTCAAATTTATTTTTAATAAATATCACATATTTACAAATATTAATTAAATGTAATACACATTTCCTAATATCATAAAAATAAAAATACATGTATTTTTCTAAAAAATATGTATATTAATAAAATTTTATTATAATAAAATTTTAAAAATGACATTAATTTGTCTCCTAATTTAAAAAGTTTTACTTAAAATTGACCACCAGTTTATAATAACTTAAAAAGTTAATTGGAGTTATATGTATCATTTAAAAAACATAAGTTGTATTAAGTAGTGATTGGTATTATATTTAAAATAAATTAGTAAATATAAACATTTATATTTACAAATGAAACTAAGATGATTTCCATCTGCAAAACAAATAAATATTCTGGTTGAGTAGAGTACAAGAATCCAGAGGGTAAAATTGGCAAATGGGTGAGATGAGAGAAAGACTGTGACTGTGATATACGATACACAATTAGTAGTGAAACAAGGTCGCAATCAATCTGCTCAGGTTGATAACTTTCCTTCTTCTTCTTCTTTTTGTTTTTCTCAATTTCCAATTAAAAATGGAATGAAGTACAGAATACTTAATGTTTCACATTTTTAGTCATAACAATCGCTGCCTAACGCCTCCATATTTTTTTTATCTGACTCTTCTTTATTCGAGCGAGAGAGAAAGTACATTTTTAGCAGCTTTTGCTTTTCATTTGATTGCTTATATTTGTAGAGAAAAGCAGTGCAGGTTCAGGCTGCTGTTGGAAGAGATAATGGGGAAGGAGGACGATTTTAGTCCCTTCGACGTCAAGGACCAGCTTCCTGGTGTTGATTTCTGTGTCACCAGCTCTCCTTCTTGGCGTACTCTTTTTCAGTCTTTGAACTCTCTTATTTCTCTATAATATTAATGTGCATGGTTCATTTTCTGCTCTGTTTCATTCTTCTTTTATACTCTGTTTTTGGTATCATAAGATTAAACTAAGTCACTTAATTGTTAAAATTCTCCGATAATTTTTGGCAGATTTCCCGCGCTTTCATCTTTATAGTTTTTTTTTTTTTTAATTTATTTTTTATTTTCCATTTAAGTTTTTGTTTTCTGGATTGTAGGCTTTTTTTTTTAAATATGTTTTTTTTTTTCCGATTATGTATATTTAAATTAAAAGATGATGGTTTTTAATTTGGATTCTTTCATTATCCGTGTTTTCTTATCTTCTTTCATCCGCTTTATAAAATAATCGAAAACATTGATATATTAGGATCAATAAAGTTTCAATGCTTTTGCTGAAGTTTGCATTATTATGTTTTTTTTTTGTTAATATAGTCTGTTTGGTTAATGAGAAAATCGTGCAGGAAAAATAAACGAAAATCAGTAGATTTCTAGAATTTTGATGTATCTTTGGGTTTTCTTCAAATACAAATAGTATATCCGTCCGCTATTTAGTTAGATAAGAAAATAAAATGCTTAATATTTTTTTAACTAGAAACATGGTAAAGCGGATTAATTATAATTCCATATTCGGAGGCTTTTTTTTTTTTTTTTCTTACTCTTGTTTTCATGCATTTTCTTTTTAACCAAACAGAGGTCAGTACTACGCATTATAGATTTACGTTTTCTCTTCAGAAGTTTTAAGGTGGAATCAACATTACCATTTAATTTATAGTCTAGCAGAATAAGGAGTTAGGTTCGAATCTCATTGTTGTGAATGGAGAAAATTAGTCAGAATAATCACTTTGACTATGAGCATTTTTCCCCCAATGTATAAGGAGTTAGAAATTGGACATCGTAATAATACTGGTGTTTTGAGGTGTTGATCGGGTATTATTGATTGATGACCGATAATGGTGAACTTAGTAATAAGTTATAGTTTATGTATTAATTTTCTAAAATTTGCCTAATTTGATTGCAGCGGAGGCTATTGTTTTGGGATTCCAGCATTACCTAGTGATGCTTGGAACTATTGTGATAATTTCGTCCACACTAGTTCCTCTGATGGGAGGTGGCGATGTAATAACCGAAACAATACTTCTATATAGCTTGTTTATAAATGTCAAGAATTTATGTTTCTATAATTAATTTCTCTTGAGCTTGACTTTCCTGTTTTTGCTTTGGTATTAGGTGGAAAAGGCTCAGGTTATCAACACTATGTTACTTGTTGCTGGAATCAGCACAAAAATGCAGACGTGGTTTGGTACTAGGCTTCCTGTGGTGATTGGAGGATCCTATACTTTCCTTATTCCTGCCATCTCCATTGCCTCATCAACAAACAAGGATAGTAATACTACATTCCTCAGTCCCCATGAGGTTAGATTTCTAAACTGTTAAATGCTATGCCCATACTAGTTTTTGGTGGTTTATTTGAGTCTTGAAGAATATGTAAGGGAACACTATCAGTTAACTGGTTCATCATGTTGACAGAGAAAAATTAGTTGGAATTGGTCAACCTATGATTTAATGTATTTTTGAGCTCATAATCTCTCTCACTGTGGCACCACCTTTCGTGATAATTTTCAGAGGTTTGAAAAATCCATGAGAGCTGCACAAGGAGCACTTATTATTGCAGCATGCTTTAACATGATTATTGGTTTCTTTGGCTTTTGGAGAATTTTTGCAAGGTTAGATGCAGCATATATGTGATAATTGTTTCATAATACCCTGATATGATTATCTGTTTATTTTGAGATGCCTTTTCCGGATTTATTGCTGCAGATTTCTTAGTCCTCTCGCTGCTGTTCCAATGGTAACTCTCACTGGACTAGGGCTTTATGCACGTGGATTTCCGCAAGTAAGTGTGCCTTAAAAGTTATTGCTTAAAGAATAGATACCTGTCTATGTAAAAACTAAATTAAAATTAAAAAATCTATACCTTGATAGCACATCAAGAATTCCATGTTGCAAATGTTGGTAATGTTTGTTGAGAGAATCTAATCTTTCTATATCTGTTTGAATCGTTATGAGATCATGAATTGACTCTAAGACAGTAGTTCATCTCTTCAGACCTTTCAAAATAATTCTATCTCTTAATTGTTGAGAACAATCTCAAAATACTCTCTTTGATAAGAAAATTAAATCGAGTTTGTTAAAAAATTGCTTGCCCATTTGATTTTAATTCATTTAAAAGATTACTTAATGGTTATAAACTGAATATAGATGAATTAACTTCTTGCTCTTTCTAATTTTACTTTTGTTTGCGAAAGTCAAAATGGGGTGCAGCCAATTTTGATTTAGTTTTAATTGAAAACACCATTTAGCTTATGGTGATGGCTAATTACGATTTGTATTGCCTACTTGATCTTGTCAGTTAAAGTATAGCTCTGTATGAACTATATGCTTCTGTTGCTGCAAACCATTTGGATGTTATCTTTGTTTTATGTAACCTTTCTGTTGATGCAGCTGGCGAAATGCATTGAAATTGGACTTCCATCACTGGTTATGGTGGTCTTCTTATCTCAGGTCAGAGACATCCTCAATATTTCTTGTTCTATCTAGGGAACTTCAACTAACATCTTTGCATGCTGAATGAGGTTCTGATGTGTTATTTTTGATGCACATAATCTACATTAGTACTTCTTACTGGATGGATATGAGCAAGAATGTGCATCAGTATCTACATTTGAATTCCTATTTTGGTTCGGTTGTCATGATAAACCATAAGGAGTTGACTTATTGAACTATGACATGGTCCCCAAAATTGGTATATAGTATTCAGATGGAGTTGAGTTATCAAACGTTCCTATACATCACTGTCCATTCCAATTTAGCAGGTGTAGTACCAGAGAACTGTCGTCCAATTACCTGCATATAAATGAGAGAATACTTCTGTTTGTTTTTAGCTACTTTTTCTCGAAACATTTTTATCTGGTTGTTTTCAAGGTTTCATGTAAATTAGATAAATGTTATTGCAGTTTCTTCCTCATATGATGAAATCAAGGGGAGAAGTATATAATAGGCTTGCAGTTCTAGTCTCAGTAGCAGTTGTATGGCTTTATACGGAAGTTCTGACTATTGCTGGTGCATATAATAATAAATCTCCAAACACACAGTTTAGTTGCCGGACAGATCGTTCTGGGCTCATTAGTGCAGCTGCCTGGTACGCTCTCATTTATAAAACAAAGTGTTGTTTTATTTGGCTGCTTCACTTTTACCATTTTGGTTCACATGTTGATTTGCACATTTGTTGCTTCCTTGACTTTGCATTATGCCATTTTCCATCTCGGAAAAGCTAGATAGCTCGAGTTGAGCCGATCCGGTGTTCCAATAAGCTAATTTTTTTTTGGGTGTTCGTACATTTGTGGTCAAAATCTGAGAAGTAAAATTACAAAATAGTTATATTGTATTTCTAGATTATATTTAATTGGTCCAGGATCTTCAAATTTAAATCTTAATAACAGTTCATGCACCAAGTTAATATTAACCCTTCATTTTGGCTACAGATGCTAGTGTATGGTGAGATTTCAAAATTTATGTCCTACTAGATACGTTTATAATATGCTTGCACTTTAAGTAGCTTGAGTTTTCACTAGTGTTGTAAATGTTGGATAAAAATTTCATTAAAAGACAGTTGAAATGTCTCTAGAGTTGAACCGTGTATCTTTAACCCCTTTGTCTAGGGGGTTGTCATCTACTCCGGGGCTTGAAGCTCCAGTAATAGTTTTCTGTGTACTAATATGCCTATAAATAATGTTTACCAAAAAGATGGCCAGCTTGCAAAGTTAAAATAGCAGCTTGAGAAAAGCAGTTTTAAATGGTAGAAAATTGTTTTCGAGTGCTTTTATCTAATGGTAGACAATTGCATTATGCGGTTAAAAGAAGGTTCCATACCCATTTAAATGGAATTAACAGCACCAATTATATTTTACTTTCCTCTATGCAGGATAAAGGTTCCATACCCATTTCAATGGGGATCTCCTACGTTTGATGCTGGTAATATTTTTGCAATGAAGTCTGCTTGTTTTGTTGCTGTTATTGAGGTAACACACTTTCTTTGTTAGAAGATATTTTCAATTTGTTCCTTTTATAGAATCATAATTTTATGATTCACCTGATTCAACTATTGGTCTAATCGAGGAAGTAACCAGACTTCAAATATGTTTTTGGATTTCCATCTTCTTAACTGTAGATACACTAGAATCAGCTAGATGCACTGGAGAAGATGACACTTAAAAAATTTTGTTTCGTGATCATTATGTGAATACAATCTCTATGCCTTTATAGATAAAAACAAATTAAAATTGAATTCACCTTCAGTTAGAGGGTACTCCATTCACTGTCTTAAACAATGATTATATATCCTCCTGAAATGTTTTAATGGGACATTAATATTTCCGGTGAACATCTAAAATCTTCTCCTTAAACATTACATGCACTTTCTCATTGAAAACCTATATATATGCATAAATGCATACATCTCCATAGAATCTCATTATTTTTTTATTGCAGTCTACTGGAACTATTATTGCAGCAGCAAGATTTGGGAGTGCAACTCACATACCACCTTCAGTACTCAGTCGTGGCATTGGTTGGCTGGTAACAATTGATCATATGATGTCTAATTGTCTATCTATTCATATACCTATCTATATCACTTTTTAAACTTTAATGACCATCCAGGGAATAGCAAATATGCTCGCAGGAATTTTGGGTACTGGAACTGGTTTCACTGCTTCCGTGTAATTACTAAATTTTTTATGTTATTTGTTTGAAATCATGTTTTGTACTCTGGTCTTTATTTGACTATGCTTCATTTATTAATAATCAACTTGCAAAGTATTAAATGAGCATGTATTCCTAGACCTAGTTTTACATTGTGGAATTTTAGTATACAAGCTTCCTTTCTTTTCTTTTCCTTCTAGTTTTTAGATGTTTCTGTCATTTAAAATATTATTGAAGATAATAAAATTGAAAACTGTGTATTGCTTTCTCGGATCTTAAATTGAACCAATAATGATTCTGCAGCTTGTCGAATGTTCTATTGATGTTAATTCACATAGGCAAATAAAACCACTGCATGGTTCATTGAATTTCTGAATATCCTGTTTCCTACAATCTTCTTCTGCTAATACTGTGATCCAATAACTTCTGTTGCAGTGAAAATGCAGGTCTTTTGGGATTAACACGAGTTGGAAGTCGTAGAGTAATTGAAGTATCAGCAGGCTTTATGATATTCTTTTCTATATTAGGTGAGTATACAGTAATGATATATTTTGCATTACATTTTATCCTGCCTTAATTGAGTATGCTCTTCTGTTGAACTTTTTAAAATTGCAATTAAGATCTTAGCATAATAATGCCTTAATTTTATCAATCCGGTGGTAATTATTTCGTGATCATTTCTAACAGGAAAATTTGGGGCCGTTGTTGCTTCCATACCCTTGCCAATCGTGGCATCTCTGTACTGCATTCTCTTTGGCTTTGTGGGTATGCATTTCTTCCCTGTATCTTAGTAAATGATACGGCTAAAATATATTTGGCAAAATGAAGTGGAAAACTGAGATTTGATTGAGATCTTGACTCTTCATTCTATGACAAGAATGAGTTGAGGTTGGAGTTTGAGAAGCTTGAGGAGAGAGTATTAAAACTTTGTTTTCCCTCTTCCTATAAGATGTTTGGTGAATTTGAAAGCAAAATCTCATTTGATTTTCTTTTTACCAATCAAATCTCATTCGATTTATCCATTATCTTCTAGACTTCTTAATTCGTAATAATTATATCAGAAGAATGGAATTTAATTTGCATGGAGTAAAGTATTATCTTTTTGGGTCCACCTCAACCTCCTCAAACCAGAGAAATATAAATACTATACAATGAACTCAATTTGAATTTTCATTTTGACATCATATTTTGTAACTTACACAGAAAGGACTTTCAAAATGTAATTAGAAAAGCACAATAACGGAAACTTCATGCAAAATCAACAAGAGGAATTTTTAAATTTTTAGATTATTCATTATGATACTTTGTTTTTGTAACTTCATCAATATCTCATGATGGTTTTTATGCTTAATATTATACCCTCAATAAACAGAATTTTGAGTTGTAGTCCTACTTCATAAACTCCAGATCTAGAAACCTGCTGGACTGCAGATTTAATATTTGTTTACTGATTGGTATTTAAATTGATTGTGATTGTTATATATGTGGCATGGGTGAGCAGCATCAGCTGGTCTTGGACATCTCCAGTTCTGCAACATGAATAGCTTCAGGTCAAAGTTTATTCTAGGCTTTGCTCTCTTTATTGGCCTCTCAGTGCCACAGTACTTCAATGAATATCAATTAGTTAATGGACGTAGCCCTATTCACACAAATTCTACCTGGGTACGTACGTTTTAATTACCTCATTTACTGCTTCTTTTGCAATAGACTGCTTAGGCTTCTTCCTATTAGTATGGTTTCCTTTACAAGAAAAAGAAAGAAATTATTCTGAATTAGGAAATGCAGTTAACATTGAAGATAAAAATGGGAAAGTGGTTTACTTTTCTATTGATAAAATCTAGAATTCAGACATTTATTATTTTTTTTTTCAAAAAAAAAAAAAGACCAAGTAGAACACTTATTTTGGAATAGAGAGTAAATGAATTGTGAAATTTTATACTAGCAATTCCGAAATCCTGTTACAAAGTTGTGATATGTGTTTGGTTACAGTTCAATAACATGATGCAAGTGTGGTTTACGTCTCCGGCAGCAGTAGCAACAATAGTTGCGTTCACCTTAGATTGCACTCACAGTTTGAAGCACAGCTCAACACGGCGAGACAGTGGTAGACATTGGTGGGCAAAGTTCAGGAAATTCGAGCTAGATATTAGGAGTGAAGAATTTTATGCCCTGCCCTGGAACCTTAACAGGTTCTTCCCTTCTTTTTAAGTCTTATTAGGAAGAAAACTCTCTTGCTACAGAAAGATTGTCAATTTATTGAATTCCATTATTAAAGTGATAAAAGATTAAGCAAGTATAGGGTAGATTAAGCATAAGGCCAAAGGGAATCAGATAATTCCATTATCTGGGCTGTGCTTGTTGTTAAATGTTATAGATATCAAATACATGTCAAGAATCTCAAAAGCATTTTTAAGGGAGTTAAAAATGATACTATGATTTTGTTATTTTAAAATATTTCGAGAACATATTTTGTTTTTTTTTTTTTTTTTGGAAAGATAAATATTTCATTCATCTATTTACGAAACACATCTACAACACATCCCGGGATAGAATCCCAAAATGGAAAGACCAAAACGAATGGACTCTCTTGCAAAAGTATGAGCCTCTACGTTAACTTGTCACTAATACATCTCACAGAAAAATCTTGTCTAGAATTAAGTAGATAAGGACAATCCAAAATGATAAGTCCTAAATGACTAAAAGCTTATATGGTCTTAAGCAAGCTAGCAGACATTGATTCCTAAAGCTGTCTCGATTTCTAATCAAAATTGGCTATCAACAGTATTATTCAAACTATTCTTTGTTTGTCAAAAGCAATCCAAGTCAATTTACAGCATTATTGGTGTATGTGGATGATGTTATTCTTACTGGGAATAACATTGATGAAATTAGTAGGGTGAAAGTCTTGTTGGAGTTTGAGTTTCGAATTGAGTGTTTGGGGAAACTCATATTTTCTGGATTGGAAATCTCTCATTCAAAAGCAGGGGTTCATATGTGTCAGAAAATATATTTTGGAGTTGTTACAGGATACTGGCATGATGGATTCTAAACCACATTCTACTCTTATGGATTACAATGCCAAAATTGAATGCAGAAAATGGAGAACTACTTTCAGATAATACACAGTATAGAAAGTGGTTAGGAAAGTTATCATTCCTGACTACAACCAGTCTGAGACATAGCTTTTGCTATTAATCAGCTCAACCAGTATTTTTCCAACCCAGAACTTTTCACTTAAAGGCAGTCTTTTGCATTCTCAGATACCTGAAGCAGTCCCCTAGTTCTAGTCATTTCTTCCCTTCAGCAGCACAACCTGTTTTGAGAGCCTTTTGTGATAGTGATTGGACCAGATATAGTGAAACTCACCGCTCGATTACAAGATATTCAGTTTATCTTGGCAAATCCTTGATTTGTTGGCGCTCCAAGAAATAGACAACTGTTTCTCGATCTTCAGTAGAAATTGAGTATCGTGCCTTGGTAATGGTGATTTGTGAAACACATAGATTAAATTTCTGCTTGGTGAACTTTGTATTGTTCAACTCAGCCCGTTGCAGTTTATTGTGATAATTAATCTGCTCTTCGAATTGCTACTAATCCTTTAGTTCATGAATGTACTTAGTATATTGAGCTAGATTGTCATGTGGTTAGGGAGTAGATTTTGAAAGGGGTTGTTCATTTACTTCACAAGTTAGAGCTTCCAGTTTCTGTTAGGAGAATATAAATTTCAAAATGTATTTTTCTTCTCTTTTTTCAGCAAATTACCGCTCAAGATTTGAGCTGCAAGTATAAATAGCAGTGATTGAAATGAAATAATATATACTTTCTCTGCTATTTTCTTCTCTTTTCATTTTCAATAAGTTCAACAAAGAATTTTGAAGAACATATTTTCTTGGAACAAAAGAAAATAACCCTCACCTACATAACCATTAACAAAACAATGGACATAGTCTTAAAATACACTCGCAATAAAATACATAAAGAAAAATAATAAAAATAAAAAGGTCAAATGAACTTTTTCGCAAATCACCCAAAAATATGTTTACATATTTTTTTTTTTTTTGAGAAATCAAGGTACACATAGTTTAAAAACTCATTTAAAGGCGTGTAGATATGCTATATGCACGAGTGTGTGAGTGATTTGTATGTTTTGTGTCTTTTGACGGCTTGAAGAGACTGTTAGACTCTTTGTAGCCAAAATTGTATATGTCGTCCGTTTCACGACAAAGATAATTAAACTTAGGAGCTTAGCACCAAAAAGAAGTGAAGATAAGTGATGAATAATTGAAAAAAGAAGAGTTTCAAAATTACCTCATTAAGATGTTGTCTGCTCCAAAACTTCAAAATGTTAATTTCTTGCCGAACTTTCCTTGAAACTTCAAAAAATCTAGAAAGTTGCCCAAAGGAAGCTAAAGGATTGCTTAAAGCAAGCTATATTTTGAGAATTGTAAAAAAGGCAAAACAGGCTTTACGATGACTTTTCTGATTTTTCCATCCAACGGCTTTTTCACGTCTTCTGCAACTTTCTGAGTTTTTTCAATCAAATATTAATTATTAGTGTAATTTTATTCACATTTCAAGTACCATGCTGACATACTTTTGAAACCAAATAAAAATAATTTTCGACTGACATGACCATTTGTAGTCCGAAAAACTGTCTTTATGGTCCTTAAAATTCGCATATTCACATCGTAATGAAGAGATCTTTGCCTGCGCTTTGAACCAAAAAATGGTTAGCCCTAACAAAGACCTTTACCCCGGGTCCCTAACCCAGGCCTCGCAAGGAGTGTTGCAACTTTGCTAGTTGTATTATTGAGTTTCTCCTCCATCTAATGTTCCAGCTCCTCTACAAAAACTGAACTTGAAACCATCCACGCCAGAGCTCTAGAAGAAGAAGTCCCCGCTTGAGGTGAAAGCAACATTGACGACGCCGGTGAAACTGGAAGTAGAGGTGAAGGATAAGTGAAAGCGTAATCAGAGCTAGAACCATGGCCACCGTCTCTTCCACCATGACCACCTCCTCTGCCTCCTCTTCCTTGAAATAAGGGTGAGGGAAAAGAAGCACGATGTTGGTTGTCTTTACCTGAACCCGACCGCCTGCCACCACGGCACACCACCGCGATGAGACATTGTATGGAGATTATATGAGAGAAAATAGAAAGAAAAAATGTTAGCAGTTGAGAGAAGGCATGAAGTGAAAGGAAGAGAGGAGAAGGAGAAGGGTAAGAAAAAACTGTTAGTGTATGGGAAAGAGAGATAGTGCATAAGTACGTAACTATTAGGAGTAGAGGTGGCCACGGGCCGAGCCAGGCCAGTTACGGGCCTCGGCCCGCTGGGCCACGAGATGGGGTAGGGAAGGATAGGAACCGGCCCGCCGAACCGCCATGCCGATGAGCCGCTGGTTACCGGTGGGCGAATATGGTTGCAGATTACAAAAATCCAGATTAAAAAAATTTCTAGATTAAACAAATTTCCAAACATTCAAACCAACAACGAAATCAAAAACCCTAAAATTATACTATCAATTACAAGTTACAAACGCTAAAAAAAAGAGAATGAATCAAGGAATGGAAGAAGGAAGAATCATGAATTGAATTTTGGTCAAACCTCTTCCACCGTCAAAACCTATAAAACGGAAGAAGGCGCTAGTCTTCTTCGTAGAAAACGACGATCAAAATGGAGATTTATAGGTGCGGGCAGTGCTGGAGGCA
Organism: Croton setiger; assembly: GCA_948099555.1. Taxonomy (NCBI): domain Eukaryota; kingdom Viridiplantae; phylum Streptophyta; class Magnoliopsida; order Malpighiales; family Euphorbiaceae; genus Croton; species Croton setiger. Next base: position 11,715 of record CANUEY010061955.1, on the reverse strand, counting down.
ACCAACACAAACATGGAATAGATCTGACAAAACGAAAAAAAAAAAAACAAAATGAAGATATGAGATTAGGAGCGGGCTATGGTGGAGGCAACTGGCAAAGCACAGACATAGATCTGTGGAAAAAGAAAAGCAAAGAAAAAAAACAAAAAAAGAAGATGAAGAGATAAGAAAGAAAAGCAAAGAGAAAAATCGAAAAAAATAAGATTAAGAGATGAGAAAGAAAAGAAAAAAGAGGAATAAATAAAATTTCTTATCTAGAATACAAAGTAACAACTTAAAGGAAAAAACATATTTTGCAAAAGAAATCGTTGAGAAAGAAACCAGAGAATTTTAAGTTGAATTTGCACTTAATCGGCAGTTCAATTAAATGGTTCGATCGGTTCAGGAATGGTTAACGATTCGAAATTTTGTTGAACCCGAATCGCACCTTCGACCAATCGATTACTATTTTAGTTTGATCGGTCACGGTTCGGCCATGGGCCCAGTGGGCCAAATCAGTGCATGGCCTCCTCTAATTAGGAGGCGCGACACCGGTAATATTACCTCGTCATATAACCATTATACCCTTCTTTAATGACGAATAAGGAAGAGAGGCAAAATGGCTTAAAATAGGTAATTGAGCTAAAGATGCTAACTAGCTATATTATTATGTCTTAAAAAAAATTAGCTTTATTTGAAAGAATGATGATTTAATTCTATCAAGTCCAACAAAGTAGTTTGTAAAAAATTGAAAAATGCACTTTTAAAATATAAAACACTTTTTTTTTTTTAATGGAATGGTCACACCTTTAATTTAAGGAAGAAAAGTAATACGAATCATATACAATGAAATCTGAATAAATTAATAATTTCGTTAAAATAATAATTTTTTTCAATTTTGATGTAATAAATTAACAATTTGTTAAATCTATAAGATAATACAAAAAAAAATTAAATTCATATAGATCTCATTTGACATATAAATTAATAATTTATGCTTTATATCAAAATATTTTATACATAATTTATAAATTCTGAAAATATGAATATGATGTTACTTATTTTTTTTTAAATTAATATTACCTTAAATCTTATGTCTAAAGAAAATTTAGTGTAGAGTTCTCATATTATAAAAGGAAGTGATGTAAAGTGGTTGTTGGTTTCAGAGCATCAATGAAAATTTATGGATTTATACATAATCAGCTACATTAATAGTTGAATAAATTTATACATTCTATTGAAATATGTATGAAATACTGAAAATTTAACAATAAAAATATATGAATTTAATTAATATGCATATTTAATACTTAATATATATATAAATTAGTATTCACGTATATTTAGGTGTATATTTAGGTAAATATTCACATTGTATAAATATAAACTATATACTTTATAAATTAATAATTATTAATTTACACAATTAATTAATACTTTACTAAATTAATAAAAAATTTTACGGTCCTGACATTATTAATTTAGTATAGTAAAATATTTTTATGGATTTTGATTTCTAACTCTACATTCTACTATTTTAATAAAATATATGGATAAATTAGAATACATCGCCTTAATGTTGGATTATTAAAACATAGGAATAGATGATTTCCAAACATAAACATAGTCCTGCTCGTTATAACGCGCTTGGCATAGGAATCGCGTCTCTTTAACAACTACGATTATCCATTTGAATATTAAGTAAATTATATTAAACGAAAAATTTAAATTTTATATCACTTTTATTAAATTTAAGGTAAAAAATGTAATAATTGGCATCTGAATTAAAGAAATCATACACTAAGCATAAGCATAAGCATAAAAATAAATAAATATACTCTAATTTTCCAAAAATAAAAGTATTCTAAATTTCAATATCCCATGCAAAAATAACTTGAAAAGGCAAATTCCAATTTATTGAAGGGAAATTTCAATACAAAGGCACATAATTTAGCAGGAAAATGTCTGCACTATGGATTTGTTGTAACTTGCTAGCTAATTATTGTGGTTTAAAAAGCTTTATAAACTAGAGTCTTGTCCATCAAGATCAAGAACCTCCAATTTCTTGAGGAAATATATATAACAGATTCATGATTGGAAACTAATATTAAAAATTATCTTTTTCTTATCAATTTTATGTTGCAGACAGTAATGATTTGAAGAAGAAGACTTGCATGTATGAAACGCAGCGTTTCATTAAACCTTTTAACGGCAAATAACAGAAGATAACAGCAATCAAACGGCTTTCCCTTCTACACCTGTCTCTGACTTCCACGCGTCTTCTTAATTACGAACTAGCCGTTGTATATTTGAAACTCAGCTTTCTTCTTGCTTCTTCATCTTCTTCACAGAACCACCTAAAACCTTGTTATCTCCAGAGGATAGGAAGGAACTCAAATTGTTTGAACTGTATTTGCTTATCGCCAAAATCTTGGCAAGTTATGTCGGGTTGTAGAAAATGAAGAACAATTTTGTAACTTCCTCTCTCTAAACTTGTTTGTTGATTTACTTCCTCTGTTCTTCAAGGTTTAATACCAACTTCCAATATACAGAGAAGCAAAACCCACAATTATTATTGCAACAAAAGAGAGCTTCAAACACAGAAAAACGAAAATTGTCAAGAATCAAATAATGATGAGGGGATGGCATGCCTTTGATTAGTAAGGTTTAAGCTCTCCCTCTCTCTCTCTCCCACTGCCCTTTATATTTCTAGTAATATGTTCTAAAGGTCAAAAAGGGAGAATATTTCCTCTCTCTTTGTTAATCTTTAATGGGCAAAACTGTCCATTTAATTGCACTTTCAAAATATACGACGTGTAACCTGTACAAACTGAGCTTGCCGGTGTCCAGCTGCCACGTGGGTTTAGCACCAAAAAATGAGCTTTAGAAATTTAAGTTCCGACACTCATTCATTCATTATAAAAGTTGACACATCAAAACAAAAAATCTGAAATTTCAGACACCCAAAATACAATTAACCCGCAATTAAGAATGGAGAAACTATTTTTTGTTGCTCAAGGTTTAGATTTTGCTTTATTATTTATTTATAAATAAAATAATAATATAAAATAATATTGTGTATATAATTTTTTAAATTTATTATTTATATTTACTATTTAATATTAGATGTAAACAAATACTATTCTAAAATATTAATATTATTATCAAAAATAACATAAAATCGTAACTAACTCTCAAAATAATATAATATTATTTCGCATATAAATTCTAATTTTCATATAAATCATATATTCGCATAATGGATATATAAATTCTATTTCGCATATAATGTTAACTACAAAAACAAATTCTATTTGGCATCAGACTATATATTGAGTGCACATAAGTATAAATTCGCCTACAAATTTGCATAATGAATATGCTAATTATTAAATTGACAGAAATAATAAAAACTAAGGAAAGGAAAATGTAAAATGATGCTTACCTCTAGTAAATGACTAAACGAGAAGAAAACTCCGAAAATCCTTAAACTCATTGGAAATTTGCTAGATTTTTCTATAACAAATGGGAGAAGAGAAGAGAAGAGAAGAATTGTGTGAAAGAGACGCATCTGTGTTCATATGGAGAACAATTAGCAAACCGGCAATACTATCTGTGTTCATATGGAGAACAATTAGCAAACCGGCAATGCGTATTCAGATGCGACAACATGTGATTACTAGTGGTTTGTTTATATTGAAAAACTGTCCGCTACAAATAGGCAAAAAGGTTATTCGAGTCCTTTGGATGAAAATACGTGTCTATCAGTGATTTGTTTATTTCAAAAAACCGTCCGCCATACATATGCACTATACATACGCATAATGAGTTTGCTAATACTTAGATGTCTACATGTGGCTAACAGTGTTTGGTTTATTTCAAAAATCTGTCAGCTTTTAATACGCATACCTATTTTGCGGAAGATAACACATTTGCACATGTGTCTTTCCGTTACTATCTACAGTAATTAACCGCGCCTTAATTTCTCATTAACTTAATTAATCTCCTCTGATTAACATATATGTCTTGCCAATCATTTATTTTAAATAAAATATTGCATGATTTCGCATAGTGTCTTTTTGTGAATGCTCTTGTTTCGCATAATCATCATGCTTTAGAATTTTTTATTGTCTACAATTCAAATTTGGCAGTCTTTTTGGTAATTGATTCAAATTCCATGACCTGCAACTAGACCATATGCAAACTGCTTTCGAGATAAAGAAGGGCCATCAATGAGAAGAGTTAAATTGTGGGTTTAGTTTACCTAATCGAAGCTGGAAGCGATGGTGAGAGCTTTTCCTTTATGTTGGTGGAAGAAATAGAAAGTAAAGCTTAATGGTTCTTATAGCCAACCCAGAAAAACCCAACTATTCTGCTTGTTCTGATGCTTGCAATTGCCAAAACAGAAGCCCAAGAAAGGCGCAAGTGTGAAGAGACCACTAGACTTTTGTTCAATGGTGGCAGGAGCTCGGCATAATAACTGGTAGAAAATTGATTGACTGCGGTTCTTAGTGAAGTAGATGAAGAAGCTGTGTCAAAATGTAATTAATAGAATGGTTCATAAAATTATTGAGTTTTTATAGAATGGTTCATAAAATTATAATATGGTCTTTTTTTTTTAAGAGAAGAAATTGAATGACCTTTCCATGTAATTTTATTAAAATAAGACAAAATGTAATTTCTACCAGAACAAAATGTCTATTTAAAAAAAAACATAATGTCTAATCACAAGAACAAAATGTAATTTCCCCTAATTTCTATTAAAAAATTGTAATTACCTGCTTAGAGTTAAAAAAAATATATATAACTGTATATTTTTTCATAAGCATATACATAAATGTGAGTCAGACATTATTCCCAAAATAGGAATTTGCAACTTGAATTTATTTATAATGTTCTGCAATTTCTGTCAAATCCCGCCTTAGGACAAAATTACCGGGTAATTGGTCAAAACCAAAACACTCCATATTATTGCCACGTGGACAATAACCAGCTCTCCCTCTCGTCTCTCCTCATCTTCTCCTCTTAAAGATAACACATACCAATTATAAGTTTAAAAATTAATAAAATCCACACATAAAAAACTTCTTAAACATGTTCTTCACGCTCCACCTCCATCCCTAGACAAGCCATGACCGTACCCAAACCACCACCATTTACTCTTCACCGTCGTAACTCCGCCACCTCCACCAATGCCGCTCTCTCCGTTCACTTTCAGTTGAACTCTCATCTGAACTATGTCTCTCGCTCACTCTCCTTCGCCAGATGATTCCTCCTCTGCCATTAACACCTTGTACTGCGACGAAGACGCCGGTGAAGTTGTACAATTTGATTCTGACTACTGGATCTCCGATCGTGATTCTCAATCCTCTTCCATCTTCATCTATTCTCCTCAATCCGACGAAAGTTCCATCTCCAGGCTAATCGATTCTGAATCTCACTTTTTGCCGTTATCCGATTATTTCCAACGCTGCCGTGACCGCTCCATTGACGTAACTGCTCGCCAGGACTCCATTAACTGGATCCTCAAGGTTTTTCGAATTTAAATAGAACTCTATTCTCTATATGTATATGTGTTTGTTTATGGTTTGATTTTGGAGTTTTAATTCGTGAAATTTGATGCAGGTTAATGCGTATTATCACTTCCGGCCAGTAACGGCGCTGCTTTCCATCAACTACTTCGATCGTTTTCTTTCTTCTCATTCTCTTCCGGTAAGGAGACAGCTGTTTTCAATCATTTTCTCATTTCCCGATTAATCGCCAGATTTCTTGTGAAATCTTTACTTTCGTGAGAAAATCGTAAATCTCGCTGGATAAAAATGTTTTACATAATGTTCAACTTTCCCAGTGAAATTGTCAGATTTTCCGGGAAAGTTAACTGTCCGCATTTAATTGTTTGTTATTTCACTTTTTGTATTGCAGGCGAATGGATGGCCGTTTCAGCTTCTTTCAGTAGCGTGCTTGTCTTTGGCAGCAAAAATGGAGGAACTCCACGTGCCACTATTAGTGGACCTTCAGATACTTGAACCCGGATTCTTATTTGAACCCAAAACCGTTCAAAGAATGGAAATTTATGTAATGACCAAGCTCAATTGGAGATTACGCTCTGTCACTCCTTTCAATTATTTAGACTATTTCATTTCCAGGATTTCTTCTTCCTCCTGCCTAAAACCCGAACGATTCACTCGGGTCTTCACTGCTGCTTCCAGTCTCATTCTTAGAACCACCCGTGGTAATTCGATTCTAATCCGAGACTTTGTGACCCGTACCCGTTTTAGCCATGCGTTCATTTGGAGCTAATTTGTTTTGGATTTTTTTCAGCGATTGATTTCTTGGATTTCGCGCCGTCGACAATAGCAGCAGCGGCTGTATTATGTGCCGCCGGCGAGAGTTTTGTAATCCCGGCTGCCGGCGGGCAATTATTTCACGGAAGAGTAAACATAGTATGTATTTGATTTTAAATTCTTTTGTGGTGGATTCGGAAACTAAAACTTCTTCTGTGGTCTATGTTGCAATTTGTTACTTTTGCTGGGGTTGTAATGTAAATATTTATTCTTTACGAGAATTGCGAAGATTTGAGAAGTGTTGAAATCTGTGTAATAAAATTTTGGCTTTTCTTTGGCTTTTTTTTTCTGAAAGGAAATGGTGAGAAGCTGTCATCAACTAATGCAAGAGTATCTGATAGACACGTGTCCATCAGCTCAGCTTAAGGACACTACAGCTGAGCTACCAGTAGCACCGCCCAGTCCAGTTGGAGTCCTCGACGCGGCTGCTTGCGGGAGTTGTGATACACGTTCAGAGAACCTTCGTTCAACAAGCCAAGCTGAAGCCTCGCCGCCGCAAGCTAAGAGGCCTCGATCCTCTGCCTCAGATGTACAGCAACCGTAGATAAAGACCACCATCAGATCGTAGTACCCCCTTTGTCAGACGAAGGAGTGAGAGTTGTAGGCCCCACCTTTTTTATTATTTTTTAGATTTTCGGATATTCTCTACCGTCGATTATAAAACAAACGGTTGGGATTGGTTAAATTGAAGAGGGGGATTTTGTCAGCAATTAATATTAGTATAAGGTTATTGGTAGTAGTGGTGCAATTTTTTTCTTTTAGAGAAAATTTTGAAATTACTGAATTAGTCTCAAAATATTTAATTTTTGGGACTTTTTGGTCAGAATGTAGGGTATAATGATGATTCAATTATTTAGACTCCAATCATCCATTGGTTAAAAAACAAATGGGTCACACAGCAAATCTAAAGACTTTATATTGCTTGACAGAGATAAGCTTAATCGTATATGTTAATTACCTCTTTTACTACTGGTAGTTGGTAGTGTCTTTGAGCATGGGACTAATCGTACGAGGCCACGTGTCCGACAAGAACTAGGACAACTGCAATAGAATCCGTTACAGTTACACCACCGAATGGAACTAGAAATGGTGAGGTAGGCATGACGAAATAATGACACGTAAGAGGATGGGATTTTGGAGGGAAAGGAAGAGAGTGATGGGTTTCGTGATGTAGAGAGAAGAAAAGCATCAGAGCCGTCCAGCTGTAATCTATAAGGTACATATCACTGAGGCAAAGATTTGATTTGATTTGATTGGATGGGAGTAGTGACCATTGGCATTGAATTTCTTTATAATTCATAACAATTTTCAATTAAACTATTTGCCCATATAGACTTAAATTTGGATATGTTTTAAATTGGTATGCCAATGGGTTTCGATCATGGCAGCGGATTAAAAAACTAAGGAGAAAAAATTGGTTGTAAATAACATTTAATTTCAATTTAAAAAATAAAATATCATATATTTTTATAAATTAATAATATAATATATTTTTTGAGTGAAATTTAAAAATAATTTAATTGTTAAAATTTGTATTAATTAAATTTTAATTTTCCTTAAAAAATCTAAAAATCCTCATGTGTAAACACATTTTCCATTTTCATGCTTCTTTGTGCTTTCAATTTTTTCACTTTCTCTTCCCTTCTGTTTCTTCTTTTTATCAAACTGTCGACACGTTGATTTTTTCTTTTTTCTGTCACTCGTTAAGATTTCCGGTGGATTGATTATTCAACATGTGTCATCACTGATATTTTATGATTTCAATGAATTGTTGATCGGAAGTCATGCAAATGATAGCGTCAGTGTAGAGGATTGAGAAGACGGACCCCTAGTTTTTTTATCTGGAAGTAGGTATACCTTATATATGATTCATATATACTAATATATGTAGTATTTATTATAGTATATATGACAATAAATATATCGGTATATATGATTCATATGTACCAGTATATACTACTATGAAGTTCATATATATCAATATATATGAATAATATTTATCAGTATATTTACTCTTATATAAACTACAACGAAAATCATTTATATTGATATATATGACTTGTATAATTAATTGATGTAGTTTAATTTTTTTTGTTTTATTCGAATGAAAAATCTATTTAGGATAACAAATTTTAATTTGTTTGAATTAATATTTGTGAGAGAAAAAATATTTTTTTTAGGGATTATGTTTTTTTTTATTATTTATTATTTAATATAAATTGTTATTATTTAGTAATAAAGGCAATATTGAATTATTGTAAAAATATATGCTACTTTGTTCGTTTTAGAAAATAAAGTTATTTATTTTAATTACACATAACATATACCTCATATCTCAAAACTAAATCAGCTAAAGTTGACAAATGATTTACACTAATTATTATAAGATTGAATATGTAATTTTCCTAATAGTGATTCATTAATTGTAAAAAAAAAAAAAGTTTATTAAAACTACTTGTGAACAACACTAAAAATGTTGAATCCCTTATTATTGATAATGGATTTAAAAACAACAAAAATATTATATACCAAATCAACAGATTTAATATTGAAAAAGCTTTATCTATTGTCCAATTTATTGGTCTCCATATAACTTTTAAAATCGGAAATTACGATCTATTATGATTAAAATTTAAAAAACAATCTACACTAAATTTGTTAATAATGAAAACTAATTTAGCGTTGAATTTAAAATAGTGTAAATTATTTGTATGAAAGTAAAAAATATGTTTTCCTTTTTAGTGAAGGAGTAGTAGGCAGTAGGTACTAAATCATACCTGTTGTTGACTACAAAAACTGAATAAAACAAATTATTCAATATATCCATTTTTTTTAATGAGTAAACTATTGAACATTCTTTAAAAGCCAAAGACCATTATGTTGTAAGTCTAGAATTTCTGATTTTAAACTTCTAATTTTTACATTGCCAAAATCATGTTTTTAAAGATTTTATTAACTTTTAATTTATTGAGTATCCTACATATTTAATACAAAGATGAAATTTATATATTATTTATTTAAATTTGTGTTACAATGAAATAAAATTAATTATATGTATATTATTTTTAGAAAATAAATAATTGAAATTCAAGTTATGACAATCTAACATATATTTATATGTCATAAAACATGTCATTTTTTTCTTAAAATAACATACATAGGGACTGTTATGCTATAAGACTACATAGTATACAAACATACGAGCAAAACTATACACATTGACATCTTTACATTTTAAAAAATCTACGTGCAATGAAATGACACCCACCATGCATATGACATACCATAAATTATTTACTAGCCTTATTAAAAATTTACAAGCCATATAATGTAAATCTACATGATAAGATGGTACACATGATGATATGCGAGAGAGAGATCCTAAGTTTCAGCTGACCGATTTGGCAAAAAGTTGGCGGAACTGATGCTATCAGTTGCCCAAAGAAAACCCGAAATCATGTAAAAATAATTTGATGAGTTGCAAATTCAGTAAGTGTAAACTAAACAACATAAAACAAGACAATAATTCACAATTACCAGGTAATAAACAAAACCCGTCGTAGCCAAACTTACACATAGAATTCCTCTTTACCTTGCGAGCTGTGGCTGATTTAACCAATAAATCCATATAATTCTATAACAATCAAAATCCGTAACAAAAATGCAACTATCTCGGGCATATGATTCCATTTAATCAATAGGTCATAGGTATTATAATCAGTAATACCTAACATTTTCGTACATCAGTCAAAACATAACCATATACAAGTGTAAACCAAAGCAAATAAACCATTCACTTTATCATAACTTAGCAAAATAACACGATTTCAGATCATACTCATCATCACACATCATAGCAATATCATAAGATGCATCGTGACGTATTATTTCATTTACTTTCGTTGTGATTCATCGACTAAGTGTTGCCCCGAGAATTTCACAAAGTAAGTATCCATAGCTGGCCAGTAACATATAAGACCGGCATAACCATCGGTCATTTCATATCCGTATAATGATCCGAAGATCGATCTGTAATATATAAGATCTGAAGATCATTCTGTAACATATAAGATCCAAAGATCGTTCTGTAACATATAAAATCCGAAGATCATTCTGTAACATATATGACCCGTAGGTCTTTCCGTCAAATCATATAGACACCATAGGTTTCTTTTGTGAAATTTGCAAACACTGGTACGATGATCACAACGACCATATTTAAATCCTATGAAAATGCATTTACATAGCATATATCTTATATTATCATATTTCATATAAACTAGTGACCAGGCTTCAGTGCCGGTCCAAACAGCATATATATCCAATATCAAATCATAATAATTTCATCTGGTCGGATCTGAATACCGACTCAGGAATCAGAAGCATATTAATTCAATAATCGTATAATTCCAGTTGACCGGACTTCAGTACTGGTCCAAACAGTTCAATATAATCATTTAATAGCAAATTGATATATCTCAAATGACCGGGCTTTAGTACCAGTCCAAACAACATATATATCATATAATCACAATTTCATATATCACAAGTGACGGGTTTCAGTACCGGTCTATACAGAGCAATTATAGCATATTTAGCAATTCACAAAGTCACAATAAAAAAAGTGAGTAAGTGGGTTTACGCTTCCGTAGTGCTATGAGCTAAGTTGGGTCTTAGGTAATTTACACCGCCTCGCTCGAAAACTTGATGCTCATATAATGTATAACATAGCAATAATATTCAATTAATCACATAAGAAGTCCATATCTGCTATGATGCATGATTAAATATTTAATTCTCTAAAATAATTGAGTTCCAAAATTAATCCATATTATTTTCCATGAATTTTAACTCAATTCGTATAAATTCCTATTTTTAAATCATTTAATATCATATTAAAAAGGGGTAATTACTTTTGGGTCCCTGAGGTTTGGCGCAACGAACTCGTAGGTCCCTCTATTTTGGAAATTATATCATCGGGTCCCTAACTTTTGAATTATTATACTCTCAGGTCCTTCCATCCAATTCTACCATTAGTCAACGAAAAAGTCAACGTTTTTTTTTTCAAAATGACCAAATTACCCTTTGGTTTATTTGAATCGAACCATGGTTTATTTGAATCAGACCTGTGGGTTCCACTCACTATAAAAATTAAAAAATGACAATAATGAGGTTTAAACCTGCAACCTTTAATATATAACATAATATGATAACCAACTACACCACAACACTTTAGTGTTTTAACTTGACGTGATAATATTTTATTGTGTAAAGCACAACCATTCACATTTTATCACTATAGCAATTATCTATTACTTCAATTAAGATTTTATTAAATAATTACATATTTATTTTTTAATCATCTTACACAAGTCTGAAAATTAGAAGGGAA
>CANUEY010061941.1:0-77625 GCA_948099555.1 Croton setiger | reverse complement strand
TATATATATATATATAGTATGGAAGCAAATTTGCAATTCTATTGTGAGGATTCAACGCTAATAGTGATATATGTTTTGATTAGTTAATTATAAGTTTGCTTTTGAATTAGATTATTATGTTGTGAATATATTTTAATAGAAATCAATATATCCAAAAGTTAGAATTGAAAATCTAATTTAATGATTAGTGGGTATATCATAATATGTTAGTAACAGATTAGAATATTAATTCTAGTGTGTGGATATGAATTAAATATATTTTTAAATTAAATAAATACCAAAGCTCGTGATTTTAACAAAATTCGAATGATTTTTTTTTATGATTAATTTATGTAAATAACAAGTTATTATATTTTTTAATATAAAAAATTTACAATAGTATATTTATAGAATAAGTATAAATAAAAAATATATAAAAAGATACATAAATTTTGTAACAATATTTATATAGTTTTTTTCATTTTCATTGATCATAACATAGTGAAATCAATTTTAAAAATAATTATTAATTATACAATCCTTTGTTTTAATAGTTTACATGAATAATCATTACAAATTAGTCTACAATATTCCAACATTAGTAGTTCGTTTAAAAAAAATTTATATATGATTGATTAGTTTTATTAAATATTTAGATGAATCACAGTGTGATCTAATTGGTCACATTATCTTTCAAAAATATAGGATGTGGAAGTGTCGGGTTTTGTTTTTACCGATCATATTATTAACAGTAAATTGATGTTTAGAGTAGAGCTAATTCTTATTGAGTAGCTCACAATATTACTTAATCTGTTAAGGATATCTTTTATATTCAAGGAATATTTAGTTTATACATAATTCTACGAAAAGTTTCCTAAAAAATAAAGTTGAAATAAAAAATTCAATAAAATAAATTAATATTACTATTAGGCATGAATAAATAGTAATAGGAACAAAATTCCTTAAAAAATTAACAATGAAAATAATTAAATAGCTATGAAATTTTGTTTTATGTATTATAAAAGTAAGTTTATAACTATGGACGACGTCACCGTTTGATGTGACGGGAATTGTTGATTTTTCGGCGGCGTGACATCGGCGCCGACGTTTTTACGTTCCTTAAGCCATCATCTCAACGAAAACCATAAACAATTACGGCCTATTTCTCAAACTTTTGTTTTGGTAATGGTAAAATTTGTGTTATTATTGTTGTAATTATTATTATTTTGTCTAGCCGAAATTGTTTAAAAGTTGTTGACTTACCATAATAATTAAACTTAAAGAAAGAAGTAAAATTGTTTACTTCTATTGCCATCAACTTTTGCTGTGGGAATTTGCATTGTTGAATCTAAAATTAATCTAATCTGGCTTCTTATATTTTACGAAAATTATAAAATGTAAAAATCTCGAATTCAGTTATTCAGTAAACTAATCTGTCTTCTTATATTTTACGAAAATTATGAAATGTGAAAATCTCGAATTCAGTTATTCAGTAGTTTTTACATTAAAAAGAAAATATAAAATTTTCCATTTGAAATTAAATTTAAGAAAAATTAAAATTAGTACTTCATAAAAGAAATTGAAAATTTAAAGTCTCCATCTGATTAGAATTTTAGTATATTCTCATTTGCATTAATTAAATTGATTTTCCTTAACTAGTGATTAGGATTGGATCATCACATTATTAATTATTTTAAATCTATTAATTACTGGAAGAAAAACATACTATTTGTTTCATGTTACATGGCTCCATGTGTAATAAAGTCAATAAATCCAAAATTAATTGCGTGGATCATCTCCTTTGAAAATTTGAGAGGATTTGGTTTTATTGTTGTGAACCACATTAGTTGCAATCTTTATTTTCAAATTTCAATTATAGATCTCCATCACACTATTAATTTCATAAATTTTGTTTTTAAGTATTTATAAATAAAATTTAATACAAATATATGAATAATTTTTGTAAAAAAATTAAGAATATATGATATTGCAAAATTAGATTCTACTAAAAAAATCTTTTTTATTATGTGTGATATACAAATAACCTACTTTTAATAATAAGAATTTAAGGAAAATCCACGTCGGCATCCATATGGACGTGAAATATATATAAAATGATTCTCCGGCGCCAACTTGGCGAATATTTTTTTTACAAATAATTCCAAACAGAAATATAGAGTGGAATGATTTATTTTTTTACTGTGCGACAGGTCAGTGGGGCCACTGAGATCCTTTAAAGTTGACTATGAAGAAAAAAGTCTATTGGGTCCCACCAAAAGTAAACCGCCGATTCATGATTTTTTTTTTTTCACATCTCTCCATCGTTGCTACGGAGTATCACGACTCTAATTTCTTTCATTTAACCTTGATTTTTTTTAAACAGGTCTTTTTAACCTTGATTAATTTGTTTAATAGAATTTTTTTATTTTATATTTTTATATATATTAGGGTTAATTTTTTATTTCTATTAAATAATTTATTGATATTATTCAATAATATGATATTTTTTTGGCAGCAATTTTAAGTAAGGACAGTTCTAGATTTTATTTGATAAAAAGGAAACAAAATAATGGAAATATAATAAGAAAAATAATGAAAATTTTAAATATGAATGAAGGGTATAATCTTAAATTAATTGCTAAAAATGGGTAAATTTTTGAAGTGAGAATAGAGATAGTGGAAATTGATCCAAAAGGAATATAACGTGTGAAAAAAATCTATTACTACTTTATATGTCTTGGCAACATAATTAGATACCCAATGAAAATACCATAAATAATAGTGATTTATCTATTTTCTAAAGTGGGTCCATAATTTTTTATTAACCCATACATACATGTATTTAGTGAATCCAATACTAATACTGCCTTTTTCTCTTTGGAAACTTCTTTTTCTTTCTTTAAATTGTCCCTTTTGTAGGAGTTTTCAATTTTCAAATGTAAAGTCACTATTTTTACCATTAAAACTCAAAATTAACCTATTAAACTACCTAATAATAACGTTTTTTTAAAGGAAAAAAAAAGGCATATATACATATTTACACAATTAGGTTAATATACATGCCAAAAATATTATCAGTATAATTTTTGAAAAAAAAAATACTTTGTAATATTTAAAAATACATGTCTAGTTACAAATAATTGAATACAATATTTAAGAATATGAGATTGACATGGAATATCTTATAAAAGAAAAAAAAAATCCGTTTTTACTAATTGCAGGCGCATAGTTTGGAATCTTAATTTTGGAGTTTGACTTTTGAACTTGATATAGCATGAGGAAATCTAAAGAATATATTGCAAGTAAATCAAATAGAATTTGTTCTAAGAGCATAATTCTCTCTTTTTATTTAAAAAAAAAAAGTGAAATAATGTTGGGACCAATATGTAGTTTGTGCAATAAAATGAAGTAATACAAGTTCATGAAAAATAAGCATTTACTTACATTAGGTTGTGCATGATCGAAATTAAGAATCAAACCGGTAAAGAACTATTTTGACGCTAAAACAATCAATTTTTTGTTTTACAAAATCGTAATTTGATCTGGGACTATGCTAGCTCGGTTTGATAAAGTTTGATACAAAACTAAATGAATTGATATTTTAAATTTATGATCAAATAATTTAATTTTATTTTTTTGACAATAATATTAATAAATAATAAAAATAAAATATATTATTTTTTCATAAGGAAAAATAAGAAATACAAAAAAACAATAATCTACATTATATTGTGAATTGCCTTTGAGATAAATATCATATAAATACATAAAAAAATAATACTAACACTCAAAATCTATTAGTAAAATAGATATGAAAAAAAAAATACAGAGAATCATTTGAAATAAACAGATTTTCGAAACTTATTGAATCAAACACTAAAAGTAAATTGAAAAAAATGTAAAGAAAAAAACAATTATTCAAAAAATTAAATTTAAAAAACACTATAAGCAACATTCAAGTAAAAGATGGGTAAATTTTAAGTCATATTTACATTTAAAAAAATTAAAATAGATAGTATTATTTTATAGTATAATAATTAATTAAATAGTTAAATTAGTAGCTTTTAATCAACAATGTGCTCTCAATTAAAATAATAAAAAATGGAGCAATTAAAATTGGACTCAATTTTTATTCGGAACTATACTGAATATTTAAAAAAAAAAAACAAGTAAGCTTGAATCTGACACGTGAGTAGTAGTGACAAAATTACAGCAAAGCTTTAGAAAAAAAGGAAATGAAAAAAGAATGAAAACTAAAAAAAAAAATTAAAATTAAAATTCAGAAATAAAAACAAAGAAGAGTAACTGAACCCTGTTAGTGCTGATTCATTTCTTTGACCCTTCATATGGTCATTCAAGAACGCCCAAACTTCGCTACCTGAAATTTGTTATCATCAGTTCTGAATAATCCATCGTGCGTATACTTCACTCGCCAACAAATCCCAAGAATTAGAGCTAAACTCCTAACAACCCATTCCATCACGCGCCTAATGGCCGCGTCTGGTTCATTTTTAATCCTGGGTAATTTTTTTAAAAACATAACCGAAGTTAGTTACTGTTACTTAGATTTATTTAACCGTTTCTACAAAACAGAAACCCCATTTCCCAGATGTACTTTATATATTTATTTACTTAAAAACAACCTCTGCTAAATTGGAATGAATGAAGGAACGGATAACTTTTTTAGTTTTCCCAGTAAAAAAAGTTAAAACGAAGCGGTCAGTAAATAAAAATCATCGACGACGACAAGGACGAGCGGACGGGATCTCGGTCAATGCCGTTTGACCATGATAATGACAATACAAGGGCTAAAAGTGTAATTTAACAAAGGACGAGTTTCTGTTCGACTGTGTCGTTGTTATTGTTGGTCTCTTGGGTTCCCTCTTTTATATAAAGGTTTCACTTTGCTTTTTCTCTCTTTATCTCTCAAGAAAACAGAGGGAGAGAGAGGGAGATAGAAAATAGAGATGAGAACAAGGAGAGGCCTTTGCTATCCAAGAACAGCAACAGAAGAAGATTTTGATTTTGGTTTAGATTATAGGTTAGTAAAGAGAAGAAGAGCCGTAGGCGGAGGAGATATTTTAACGGCCAAAGTTTCCGCCGGAGAAGAACAGCAAAAACGACACCAAATGGTTTGTCGGAAAAGACAAAAATTATCGCCGGAGATAGCCGGTGAAATTTTGAATACTGACTTGTTTGATACTCTACCTGATGATCTTGTCTCGTGTATTCTCTGCAAACTTAGCTCCTCCGCTTCCTGTCCGTCGGATTTCATCAACGTTTTGATGACGTATATTTCTTCTCTTCCTCTTCCGTCTTCTATATTTTTCTTTTTGGTTTTTCATTTCTGATACGGATTTTCTTTTTCTTTGTATGGAAAATCAAATTTCTGTATTGGTAATAAGAATTAAGCTTCGTTATATGAAGAAGTGAAGCTACTGTATCTAACGCCGTTTTGTTATTGTGTTTTTAATGGTAACAGATGCAAGCGATTAAATGGATTAGGCCTTCATTCTTTGGTATTAGCGAAAGCTTCTCAAAAAACTTTTGCTATTAAAGCCAAGAACTGGTCGGATTCCGCCCATCGGTTTCTGAAACAGTGTGCCGATGCCGGAAATGTCGAAGCGTGTTATACTCTCGGCATGGTGAGACCAGAGCTTAAAAGAATTTTTTTTAAAGTATGGTTTTAATGGAAAACGCTGAATTAGTGTTGATTTCGGTTGTTTTGCAGATTCGGTTTTACTGTTTACAAAACCGCGGAAGCGGCGCTTCTTTAATGGCAAAGGCGGCGATTAGTTCTCACGCGCCGGCACTGTATTCTCTAGCGGTTATACAATTCAATGGCAGTGGTGGTTCCAAAAACGACAAAGACCTGCGAGCGGGAGTAGCTCTTTGTGCACGAGCTGCGTTTTTAGGTCATATTGACGCCCTTCGAGAGCTTGGCCACTGCCTCCAAGACGGTTACGGCGTCCGGCAAAACGTCG
Organism: Croton setiger; assembly: GCA_948099555.1. Lineage (NCBI taxonomy): Eukaryota > Viridiplantae > Streptophyta > Magnoliopsida > Malpighiales > Euphorbiaceae > Croton > Croton setiger. The sequence continues at coordinate 71,662 of CANUEY010061941.1, read as the reverse complement.
CCGAAGGACGGCGGTTTCTTGTACAAGCCAACGCTCGGGAATTAGCGGCTGTGCTTGCTAACCCTAATTCTGGTATAAACTCGCGTGCTTGGCTTACGTGGAATCCACACGCGCACCCTACACACCGGCTCGGAACTGGCCCTGGTTGTCCTTTATTGAGCGATTTTGGTTGTAATGTTCCGGCCCCAGAAGCGCATCCGGCTAGCAGGTTTATGGCTGAGTGGTTCACCGCTCGTGGTGGTTCACCGGGTTCAGGGCTCCGATTATGTTCTCATGTGGGTTGTGGACGACCCGAGACTAGAAAACACGAGTTTAGGAGGTGTTCTGTCTGTGGGGGTGTGAATTACTGTTCACGCGCGTGCCAAGCACTTGACTGGAAGTTGAGACACAAGGAAGAGTGTGCCCCGGTGGAACGGTGGGTGGATGAGGACGGCGAGGGTGGCGAGATTGAGGCTGGTGGAGAAGGAAATGAAATCGCAGTCGTTGGAAGCGAATAACGATAACAGTGAAGGAGACCGACGGAAACGGCGAAACCCGTGAGTTGTAACGGCTAGTAAACGGGAAATATGTGGAAAAGAAAAAGACCATTTTGGGGTTTTGAAATTGTGAACTTTTTACCATATGGTCGTCAAGTAGTACAGAAGTTTTGTACCTCTTGTTTGTACAGAGGGTATATCGGAGATATCAAGGGTACCTTTTTGGTTAACTCTTTTTTTTTTTTTCTTTTAAACCTTTAATTTAATTTAATTTAATTTGTAGATGGTGGATTAGGAAAAGAGATTAGGGTTCTAAGGAAGGATCAAAAAAAGGGTAAGGGGCATAAGGGCATGTGTCCTTAAAACGGCTGCATTGGGATGTAGGTGTCCTAAAGCTAGGGTCAAGTGGCAAGGAATATAATTTCATTTTTATTAAATTTTCTTTTTTCTTCCCCCACTTTTACAATAAAATCAACTTTTAAGTTAAAAAAGGAAAAAAAAAAATCAAATTCCAGCAATTCTCGAATTAGTTTTTTCAATTTGATCTAGTAAATTTCTATTTAATTAGGCATCATTATTTGAAAACTTTGATTATTACTTGAGTTTCAATTTGCTAATTCAATCAAATTGGGATTTCAAAAAATAAGATAAAATCTAATTGGTCCTTTTGCAAACTTTGGCCAGAAGTTTAGTAAGTATGGTGATGTTATTAATTAGGGTATAAGTGAACTTTTTGACCCAAGAACAATAGGAAGGACAAAGGGTGGCCTAACTTAATAGGCATTGCCATTCTGCATATGGAAATGGTAACATATTTGTCTACAATAATAAAATTAGATACAAAGTAATTAAATATTAGGTACGGCAATGAAGTAAATAGGCAAACCACCACATGCAAATTACTAAGTTATTTTTAGGTTTTTTTTATTAAAGAATTGGCTTAGCTTTGAGGTAAAGATAAAGTAGGAATTGAATGAAATTGAATATCTATCTTAGATGTTAAATGTTCAAACTTCAAAATTAAACATTTGAATTTATCTTTTTTTTTCTAGCATATAGTTTTTGGCTGAAAAGAGGAACAAATAATGTTATGATTATTTATTTGCAATTCTCGAACTTTTTTTTTTCCCACATCGATCTTTTTTGTTGGGGTCAAAAGGTTGAAAACACATCAAATGCAAGGACCAAGAAATTAAAATTTGATAAAATAAAAAAGAAAAGAAGGAAAAGGAAATGGCAGTAGTGGGAGAGAAATCCCTTTTATTTATTTTTTTTTTTAAAAAAAAGAGCTTTATGTCCTGGTCACAAAAAAGGCAAATATAAATTATATTACACAGAAAAAAAAAAGGTTAAAAAAATCCCATAAAGAGGCAACATCTTATGGTGGATGTGCACTTATTCTGGCTTATAATAATAATAATAGTAATAAATAAATTTTATCGGGTTGAAAACTGGGTACTAAAAATATAGCAGGTGGTCCAGGTCCAGGCCCAGCCCATTAAATGCTATTAGTTGTGGTTGAAGTTAAAAGCAATTGTCTGTAATAGTACTTTAAGAGAGCAGATAAAGAATAAATACTAATTTATTTATACAACTGTTTTTTGATTGTGCAATTGGAATTGGGTTTGACAAAACTTTGGATCTCTTTTTATATGTACTATCAACTGTACTGCTAATTCTGGATTGTATTTATTTTTCCTTTTTGTAATATACTTTTATGTCTTCTTTTTTTTTTTTTATAATTTCCTTTCTTTTTAATTAATTTAGGTCTAAAGTAATTATATGTTTTTTTTTTTTTGAAATAAATTATAAATATTACTAACACAATGAAAAGTAAAAATAAGTTTGGTTTTTATTTAAAACAAAAAATAAAAAATATTATTAAAAAAGAAATAGAAAGTTGATGGATGGAATGTCCCAACCAATTCATTCATGAAATGTTTTTCTTGTGCTTTTTCCTTTTAATGTCCTATTTCAGAATCATATGCTTCTTTCCATATTTGCTGATATAATTTCTAATTCCAATTTATGAAAACTTCAATTTGTCAAAAAAAAAAAAAAGGAAAAGGCAATAATAATTTGGAATCCTATGCCCAATTTGCTAGAAGAATAATACAATTAAGAATCTTATTATTATTAATATTAATATTATTATTATTATTATTATTATTATTATTATTATTATTATTATTATTATTATTATTATTATTATTATTATTATTATTATTATTATAGGTTAAAAAAAGGACGGAAATTGTTTTAGATTTTTTTTAATAAAAAAACATTTTAGAAATCCTGAATTTGACAGTGATGCTTCGTACTCTTAGTTATAGTTATTAATTGGATTTTTAATTTTGTTTAGAATATATTAATTAGATATATTAAGTAAAAAATAATAAGGGGATTGAATGTGATACAAGCAAAGTTCTTAACTCGGAAAAAAAAAAGTACTTGATTTTAAGTACTTATTTTGGTTATTTATTTGTTTGTTGGCAATTAGGAGTTTGTTTGTACAAAGGAAGAAGCATTAATGAAGGTTTTATTTTCCTTAACAAGAAGGGAAGTTTGCTATTTAAGTATATATATGGTTGTGTGATGTAAAATAAATTGGTTTTTTGATATTTTATAAATTAATTTGATCAGTGACGAGGAATTTTGTAATGTAATAATCAAAGTTATTATGGTTAAAATAACTTCGGGAATCATAAAATTTAGTGTGTAATATTAAATATAAATGAATAAATTAGAGATTCAAAGATTGATCTTCCAAATTTTTATAATAGTAATAATGTTAGTTTAAAAAAAAAAAATTGTAAAAGAAGCTATAAAAACAAATCACTCTGTTTATTTGAAAGGAGGTAATGACATTTCGGTCTCATTGAATCTCATTGAATCTCGAATTGGTCATATAATTTTTTGACAATTTTTTAAGAAATATGATTTGTCGTTTACCAGAATACTCGTTAATTGATGATCAAAATACTTACTATTCAGCAATTCAGTTCCCTATAATTTTTAGGGCTATACTTGATACCTTATGGATCCGACTCTGAAATTGAGAACCATATTTTAACAGAACCAAAAAAAAAAAACTCAAAAATTTGGATCCGTCCTATAAATAATATTTTTCGATTTTGGTTTCAGTTCCTCTGCTACAATCGAACCGGAACCGACCTAAAACGGCATAGTTTTTAACTAAATCTAAGATCATTATTTCAACGAATTTCCTAAATTTAGTTATCATTGTTTTTACTGTGACTACTGGAAAAAAATTGGACATTCTCAGTTTTACTTACATTTCTTTTAGTTCTTATTTTCATTTACTAAAGTATCATGACGTGCATAACACAAAATAAATCCATATTTCACATTATTTTTACAACAAAATCTCAAATGATAAAAGTAAAAATAATAACCTTCACCAACAAATAATATTTAATTTTTTTCCAACAATTACAACAACAAATAAATTAAACATGAAACATTATTTCATTTAATAATAAAATAGCGAAGACAACTGATGATAAAAAAACAAAAGTATAAAAATCTTAATAATTCAACTGCTTTTAAAAATTATTCTTAACAAATTATCAGCTCTATCAAAAGTAATTACTGTTAACAAATAAAATTAGAAAAAATATAATATTATATAAATCATAAATTATTCTAAAATTTTGAGTCCCGGAATTTTGGTTTTGATTTCTTTAGTACCAAAACCGGTCCGGCACATCCTTAATAATTTTGATATGATGGTAAATTTCTATTATTACCGATTTACAAATCAAATACCATTTTGCCAACTATCAAAACAAAATTCATAAAGGATAATGTTTTTTTGTTACCGTTACAAAATTTTTCTCCGTATAATTCATTAATCGGTTACCGACTGTGCTCAGCTCTGCTTCTTTCCTTCTATTTTATTGTTTTTATCATAAGTGGTATATATGAAAAAGTAAAAAAAAATATATATATATTTTAATAATGAAATACACACGGAGGAATTAAAATTCCAAAAAAGCTGTTTTAAAATTTGAAAGCCATCTCCAGATATCTCAATCGTCCTTTGGCTTCGTCGGTAGCAATCGCAAATAACAGAACGTTCGCCTGAGGAGAGAAGCTCGCTGCCCTCCGCCATCTTGTAGCCACCGTTCATGTCCGTTGTACTTCAGTCGTGATTCATCTCAATAGCGGAGCGACTGAACTTCAAATGAAAACAGATCTGGTAAATTCAAACGAAACTTTGAAAACCAAACTGAAACTGATCGTGACTCAAGATAAACCGATCGAAATTAATCTACGGCTAGAAGCAGAAGAGATTTCATCCGCTGAAACTTAAACGAAGAACAACATCAGATGAAAAGAAATGACGGTGTAGATTTTTTTCTGGCTTTTTTATGTTGAAATTTGATAGATGATGATGATGTCATAACGACAGTGATAGTTTGAAACCAGCCAAAAGAACGTCGGAAACTTCATTCTTTTTTATTTTAGTTTGTTTTCTGATGGTTTTCCAATGTTTTTTGGCAGAAAAATTGGTCTCTGCCTCGCTGGTAATTTCCCCGGAATACAAGTTGCCGGAATCTTCCTTGGAAAAAGCAGGGATGCCGGAGTGTCACCGGAAACATACTGTAAACCTTTATATACCTTCCGTAAACTGAAGCTAGATAACTGAATACTCGCCGGTAAATCGAGTTCGCCGTAAACAAGTGTCAAACAGGATACAAATAACTGTCGAACAGATATAAACATGTGTAAACAAAAGTAAATACTTATAAACAATTGTCAAACAGACATAAACAACTTCAAACATAATATAAGCAAGTATAAACAATACTCATAAACAGTTTTTTTTTTCTCTTAAATAGACTTAATTGACATTATATTGCTTGTATTGGATGTTTACGTAGTAGAATAAAATTTGTAGATAAATCTTTAACAACCCCAAAATTTAGGGACGAATCCCTAACAACCCCTTCTTGTAAATACTGAAAGGCCTTTGCTTGGGCCAATTCCAGTCAAATTATTTAAAGGGCCGAGCAGGTCAATTTCTCGTCGGTCTTCATGTAGCCCGAAAACTGTTCTGTGCTCGTCGAATTCTTATCTCCGATGAGGTACGCTCAATTTTTGATAAGTGATACTTAAACTCTATTTTATTTGAATTCATTGAGTCGTTCCAATTTCCATTACATATTCCAATAATTTTAACTATATAAGTTATTCGAAATGAAATTCTAGGGTTGTTTTTTTGGTTTTTCCTTCTGTGAAGTAGAGATGGGATTTATAATGGAATTCGCTGAGAATTTGATTTTAAGATTAATGGAGGATCCGAAGGAGAGAGATCGCAAATTTAGGGAACATTCATATGATATGAAAGATCGGTGTAAGAAAACAAAGGAAATGTGGAGTTTACCTCTTCGTCCTTATGGATTTTGGACATTTGAGCGCCATAATTCGCAGCTTGCTTGGGATGCTCAGATTAGACAAGTTCCTGGCTGGAGAGATCCATACGATGACCTTTTGCAAGATACTTATGATTCCCCTGAATAAAAATCCAGGTTCGTACTGTTATTTAAACTTTTGTTTTGAGTTTACTGTTTTTCACTGAAAATATTAGGATTTGTTCAGTAATATTAGTGAGAATTATTAGAAATTAAGATGTTAATTTAACATTTTAGGCTTCAATCTGTAAATACTAGTTTTATTCTATAAATATTAGGATTTGTTCAGATTGCTGTGTTGTGCAATTTCAAGCACTTGTACTGAAATTTGTGTTCAAAATCATTATGAATGTGTCAATAGATCAAATCTCAAATTGATAGGTCAGTGAAATGAAATTAATTTAAGAAATGCAACTGGAATCTGCGGGTGCATAAACAGTTATTTGCGTTTCATTGTTGAAGTTAAGTGGGTTGAATGAATCTGAAGCAGATAACTTGCATGAATTTGGTCTTTGTTTAATATATAGTCAAACCTATTTTTATTAATACTAAGAATGTAGTTTAAGTGTTTAATTAGCATATTTTGTCAATTTATTCCAAATGTTACCAATATTCAAGTTCTGCAGAGTGGCTTTCTTAACTCTGCTGGTATTTGCTAAATATCCCAAAAATCATACTCCATCCCTTAGTTCACTTTATATAGGCAAGCCATTTTTTTTAACAAAGTTCTGTGAAAGAATACTAAGCTTATGTTATTACCCATCCCCATGAGGCAACTAGCTCCACGCTCTTGAAACTTAATTCAGATACAGAAACTCATAATCATACTCATAAGCTTATGCATAGATCAATGACAAAAAAAAAAAAAAAAAAAGCATATTTTTTATATTTAATTCAATGGTTGACGAGTTAAAACAGTGATTAATACTCTAATGTAATGTTTAACCAATGCAGGGGCCCAAGCGAATTTGTATGGCACCTTTTTCAATGGAAGTAAAAATCAATTTTAGGTTTCTCAACCGTCGAACATTTGTAATTTATTTCTTCCTTGATCATTTAGTGGTTTGTAATAATCTTAAAAATATTTGAGACAAGTTTATTAAGATTTTGAATAATTAGTAATTTTAAATAAATGGAATGGAATCTTAATCCTCTCTTTTCTTTATTGAACCTTTAATTATACAAAAGTATACATTTAGGTATACATCCTTGCAGCTTAAGACTGAAGAACTTTATGGACTCTCCTTCCTACCAGCTTAAAAGTGAAGCTCTTTTCTGGGTTTTGAGTATTCCTTCTAATACCTTTCCTTCACCATATCGGCCATTATGGTATAAATGAAATACTTTTTAGATATTTTTCTCCCAATTTTCAACCATTATGTTAATAAGGAAATGCCTTATTGGGCACTTTCCCCCCCCAAATTTCAACCATTACGTTTAAAAATACGACCAATTTCAGCCATGTTAAGTAAGAGTAGAAACAGTTTAAAAAGGGAATTTAACTTGTGATTTAATTAAGCAAGCACAAGGAAGAATTTACAAACTATTACAGCACTGTTCACCACATGAAAGAGACTTGCAGGCCAGCAAAACCCTAATACAACCATTACACTGCTATAAGCAAAAACAAACAGGATGAATAGAAAATGTAGCCTTCTAATCCGAATCTGATGAATCGGATTTATTTCCAGTCTCATTTTCTTTCTTGTTTGCTTCAGCTTGTTTAAATGCCTTGGCTATCTCATCAATTGGAACCAAAGGTAGATAACCAAAGATTGGATAACCTTTTTGGCTCATGTCCTTCACGACATGGTTGTACTTCTCTGACCACTGAGCAGCGGTTGGAACAGCTGCATCTGCAACACTATGAATGACAGGAAACTGATTGATCTTGGTCCATGCCTTGACAGATTGCGTCAAGACCAAATGCTTCGATTCTGTTGCTGCATAACGCACAGCAGCTCGCGGCCCTCCAACAGTAGCCTCGTGCAAAAGCTCTTGAAATTTCTCTGAAGCTACTTGTATCAGAACCTGCGCTTGATTCGCAGCTTTCTTTGCAGCTGGAGGAGCATGTTTATCGAATTTTTGTGTGCCTTCATCAACCTACAGAACCCAAATGGCAGATTAGTATGCTTAATTGAAGAACAAAAGCTTGTTCACATAATTATTTCAATGTCTTATTTCAAATCAAAATGAATGACCGCTCAGCTCAAGTGATAATGATAATAACATAACGTATACACTATTAAAGAAATTGTAGAAAATTTCATTAATTAATTTCTAATTAATTTATAACAAATGTCATTCTAACCCAAAATTCACTTGTACAATTAAATTTTAAAAGAATTAAATGTTTAAATCCTAGAAAATCAATTCAGCCAAGATTTTTTGTTTATTCTTTTTTAATGTTAACATGTAACTTTCAAATTTTGTTTAGATCAAAAAACAGATTATAATCAATTAGGTAAACATATAAGGAAACGATCTAGAAATTAAAAACCGTGTAACAATGATCCAAACAAAACAAGTAGCTAGAAGAATACTATTGCTAGCTTTTTACCTTCTTATCAAGGAACACAAGAACATCGTCAGGGACGTTCTTAAATTTCTGGTATACAGGACCAACGACGGTAGTAACAGCACCCTCCACAGTCCCAACCGTAGATTTCAAAGGCCCCGAGTTCTGCTTCGCGTAATCGTACAAATTCGAAACACAAACCAAAGCTTGAATAGCAGCAACCCTCACGAATCCTAAGCGTTTTAGCTTCGGTCCTTCTTGATTCGTCTTCTTCTCGATCTCCATTTCTAACATCAAATTCAAAACCGATCGATGTTCAGCTCAGCAAAATTAGATCAAACACAACAAATTAAAAGCGGAACAGAGAAGAAAAATTAGATTCCACACCTTTTTAACTGTTTTTTTATGCTTCTTCTTTCTTCTGGTAGCTTCCTTCCTCTAACTGAAATTTCGAGAAATTAAGTGTGTTGTTTTTATAGGAAATGAGAAAAGGGAAGTGGAATATAAAAAAAGCTGACAGTGAATCTAAACCGTTGAAACGATCTAACGGCGAAAATGAGATCTAGAATTGAAGGTGAATTGGTGGGTCCCGATTAGATCAGAGTTGAAACTGTAATCTGTGAAGTGGGACCTAAAGGAGAAAGTAGAGGCATCGGGAAATACACGTGGCATTTGTGGGCTTTGGAAACATCGAAAGCCTTTATCTGGCCTTAGTGTATTCGCAAGAAAGAGCAAATTTTTGCTATGAGCAGAGTTGTTAGATATCAATTCTGATTGGTCTTAAATAGGAAAATAACTGGTTTATTTTTTGGCTTTTTGTGAAGTTATGAAAATTTTAAATTGATTTTATAATATAAAATCACATTATGATTTATACCAATATATAACTTTATATTAAATTCAGTTGTAAAGAAACTTTATAATTTAATATTATTCTTAAAATAACTTTACATCTAAAACAAATAACTTTTTAATGTAATGGATTCAGGTTATGTAATAAAGATAGATCTTTCCAAAACATTAAATTAGTATTAACATCATAATTAGTATTTGGTAAGGATCGAATTCAACAATTTCCATACATCCTACTATCTTCGTGAAAAATATAATATAATAAAACCACAAATATTTAATTAATATTTAAATTATCTCAATCTTAATGATCTAGATATAAAATTTAATTTTAAATATCAACAAATTATTTCGAACGATTATCATTTCCGTTTAATAAAACATTAAATAGGAGAATCGTATCAAGTTGATCCATTATAATATATTAAATTATTATACTTTACTTGACTAGTATATTTTAAATTCATATATATATAATATTTTAAACCAAACCATATGATTCCCATCCTTACATTTGGCATTCAATGGATATTTAAATTCTTCAATTTCAGATTTCATTAATCAAACTACCACTTAAGTAAATCCAACTCTTAACCAAAATTGATTTGATGAAATTTATTTAAGTTCAGCTTAAACAAGAGCTAATATTTGGGTTATAAACTTAATAAATTTGGCATACTTAACAAATGCTCTCTTATGCAAAATGTTTACGTAAACCTATGCTATAACTCTTACCTTGGAATTATCTCTCCCTTAGAAATTTGTTGTTATTAAAGATTCATAAACTTAAATTTTAATTAGTAGTTGAAATTAAATAAATAATGATACCATTATCAGACTTACTAGGTAGATTTTGAATTTGAGCATCAAGAGTTAAAAGACAAATAGGTGTCAACATTGTATATGAGAATGATTTAATATGCCTATTTTGATTCCAATTCTAACTTTTATTAAGCAATTTATAACTTTCCAATGCCATTATCACATTTTGGAAATAATACGTGTAATAAGTCATTTTTGGTTGAATAATAAAGCTAATCCATGGGCTATTATGATAAACTCTAAATAAACCATAAGTAATAAACAGAACAATAATAAAAAAGACTAGAGTCTAGAGATTCAAAAATGTATCCAAGCCTAAAGTAAAGATCGTTTTCGATTATATGTCATATGAAAAATTGGAGAGGGTAGGAAATGATGTAATTGAATGTTTATCAGTTTCAAATATTCATCTTCAATAGCTTTCCATTTAATATATAATTTTTAATTTTTTTTTTAATATTCAACCAACCAAAGTATACCATACCATAACGGTATATAATGCGGTTTAAAAATAAAAAGTAAATTAGACAATATTTAATTTATGTAAGCTTCACGTTTTAAATACACATTAGTATTGATGTGTTTCTTTTAAACATACTTCTTGTGATCTTGACATGTCAAATGGAATAGAACAATCTACGTAGACATAAGCATTCAAGAACAATGCATCAATCTTCATTTAAAAATTATAAAGAAAACAAATACTAAAGCTACATGTGAATTAAGAGGGTGTTTGTATAGGCTTAAAAACTGAGCAAACTTCCTTTTAAGCAATGAGAGTGATGTCCTTGTCTAAACTTTTAAACAATAAAAAAAAAAGTCAAGATTTAATGTTTTTTAAAAATTTGACCAAAGTAAAAAGCTTTTATATTCTTATTAGTTTCTAGAATATCCGGGTTACACCAGAGTACTTGTTTTTTATTTATTAGTTTAAACGGGTAGAAAATATATTTTCTTTTATTATTAAAAATAAAATTTATAGATTTTAAAATTTTGAAATAATGACAAATTATAAAACATAGTGATTAATACAATATTGAATCTGCGTATAATGCAGACTTACATCTAGTATTATAGAAGACTTATAATATTTGTTCAAATGTCGATATTTATATTTTTATTTTATTTCTTATCGATTTTTCAAATATAGGTTTGAGCATCATAGTTTATCCATGCATAATACAGATTTACAGTATTATAAAATATAGTAATTAAAACAATATTGAATCCGCGTATAATGTAAGCTTACATCTAGTATTATAGAAAGTTTATAACATATGTTTAAATGTCTATTTTTATATTTTTATTTTATTTGTTATCGATTTAATTTTATGTGGACCAAATATACGTTTGAGCATATCATAAAGATAAATTTGAACATTTTAGAAATCAAGAAATCAATAATACAGTTTTTAAAAATTTTGTAGTTTGGATTAATGTGGAAATATCATACAATAGTGTTGCTTAATTATAATTTCATGAAGTTGACGACTTACCTTCTTAAATAAATTATAAAATATAAAAGTTGAACAAGAGAAAAGATCTTAGACAGCAAAAATGAATAATCACAAGTACGAAAATTGACCTCCTACGACGTCGTTCGTATTAATAAAATACAAGGATTTATTTCTCACAACTCAGATTACTCAATATAATCTGACGCGCGGTTCTGTTCGATGACGTTTCATCCTTCAGGGATTCGCGGTTGCATATGCGAGCGAGTATGTAAATTATTCTACATCCGCGAGTACAGAAATAATTACAAAATTTAAACTAAGAAAGCATTTTTAAAAGCTATGACCGGATGGTTTAGAATATAATTATCCAAAGAAAAATTAATTTTCTGCTGATTTAATATTATCACCTCGACCCTTCTGTAACACAAAAATAATTTTCGATCCCTTTTCAATTTCCCTCTCTTTTTCGCGTCCTTTGGAGGGAAAAAGTTCCTCAAATATCAATTTCTCTGTTCAAATCTAGGGTTTTAGTTACTTCAAGCTTAGTGTCTTTAATTTCTCACCTTCTTTGATTCAGTAATCTGATTAATCTCACTTACTCAGCTTTTCAAACTTGAAGTTCTGATCTGTTCATCCTCGATTTTGCTACTGGTATGCATTTCTTAAGCCTAGCTTAACTTACATTTCTTGTAGTCAGTTCAAGTTTTCAGCTTTGTTTTAAATTTTATATTGTTCAAATGTAGTTTGAAATCTAGGGTTTGGCTTGTTGGTTACTTTTTTGAATATTGGTAGTTTTGCTTGCTATATTGGGTATAACAATTTGGGGCTAGCTTATTCAATTCTTATGAATTGGAATTGGTTGAGGTGAAAGAACTCAGTTTTGGGGTACTTCAATTTGTTTGAAGAAGCTTAGGTTGTGGTTGAGTAGAAAGTTTGAAATTCAAGGGGTTGAATTTGAACTTCTATTAGTTAACAACACTGCATAGGTCAAGTTTTGGAGACTAGTCAAGTAAACATAAGTGCTGTAATGGTTTACTGAAGTTCTTTTATCTAGATCCTATCATTTCAAATGCCTACTTATTTGACAAAGGGCCTTGTAGAAAACTGTTTCTGTAATTTTAGCAGCTGATTAAAATATTTTTCATCAAGTTTTTCTGTATTGATGTGCTGGGTTGCGATTAATGAATTGTATCTAATTTTGTGAAACTCAGGCTTTCTAGTTTCAGTTTCAGTCATGTTTCCTTGTAATTGTTCTTGATTTCAGATGCTTTCAATATTCGAGCATCTATTTTAGTTTCCACTCTTTGGTCTGATATTATTGTCAATTTCAGAAGGGGTTTTCAGTCTACTGTAATCTGTAAATTATCTGCCAGTGATAGAGCAGTTTTATGGTTTTTTTTTGCAGTCATGAAATGATTGCTAACTGGCTCTCTACGGTTATTGACTGGTGTTTAATCTAATATGATGTAAATACAGGATACTAATCAGAACTGTCTCCAATTTTGGATTCCTCTGCTGATAGGAATAGCCTTCTGAAACTTTTATTTGCCTTCCAGTGGAAATGCAGACCAAGAAAAGGGTTTCTGGAAGAAATTCTTCTAGAGAGCATGTTAGTCCAAGGATTTCAAGAACTCAGAAGAAAGCTCCTGATAATGTACAAGGTGGTCAAAAAAAAGTCACAGAGCTCATCACATCTTCAGTGCGAAAGCAGAGATGTGGTAAGTTGCATTCTTCCTGATTTGTACTTGAATGCATAACAATACCAAAATACACAAGGTTTTGGTTGACGCCTGATTGGGGTCAAATTGATTTCAGAGTACTACTAGTTATTTTCTCATGCTTTGAAAACATTTGATAGGCGGGCTTCCAAAGAAAAAAGGGGATCCTGGTGCAACTACAAAGTTGAAAAGTACTTCTAGCTCACAGTGTAACGAGGCATCTAAAACTGCTGCTTTTAGTGATGGAAGGGATTTGGTGGTAATCACCTAGCTATGCATGAAGTGCATTTTTCTTAATGCCTTTTGATGTTTTTTTTTGGATTTCCTGGTGCATTCATAACATTTGGTATGCCCTAGCCTATGTTGTTATTATGTTTGAATTCTTCATTTTTTTTGCAGGGTTGCAATGAGGAACCATGTATATTTTCTCCTGCTTTTCGCATATCGACCATTGCTGGGGAGGATATTGCCAATGGAGGTAGCTGATTTATTTGATTTTTCCTTGGATTATATTTGTATGATCTTTCTCTAGAATTTGGTCTGCTTCTTGCTTATATTTGTTTGTATGTGTTATAGTTAACTTCATTCAATTGTTTCGGCAAGAAGACCAGAAATTACATGATAACTGTGAAACTTGCTACTCAACACCTGATTTGCGAGATGGGCATGTTGCTCAAGTTACTTTTGAATCTACTTCCAGGGAAGATGAGGAGGAATGCCATAATGACCTAGAAGTTGATAAAAATGCATCATCTACAATATTTCAAATTGATACAAATACTTTGGATTCTTCAATTGTAGATTCAGAAGGAGTCGGCCTTTCATCTGAAGTTTCAGCTATATATCTTGCTATGAAGAATTCAAAATTGGAATGTGTTGATGAATATGATCAAGATTGCATGTCAACTAGGGAGGATGATTATGAGGAAATTGATGATTTTGACCCCTATTTATTCATAAAGAACTTGCCTGAGTTGTCATCAGTTGTACCTACGTTTCGGCCAATGTTGCTTCCTAAACAGACACGGAGCTGCCCTCCTACTACTCTTGTTTTAGATTTAGATGGTAAGTCATGATTATCATGCATTGTTTGGTTTGCTTTCATTCAGTTATGCTGCTTGGTGTAGATGAGAGTTTGTCTTGCATCAACTCGTCAAACCATTTATTTTGTTCATTATTCTGAGCCATGTCATCTTGGTTTTATCCATGAAGAATGTTGCAGAAGCTTTTTCTTCTGCTCATTTAATTAAACTTAGTTATTAATTCATTGTAAAATTTTTCTTGTTGATTGTGCTTTTGAACTGGGAGATAAAATATGTGAATCTCACCTGAATATAAAACTTTCAATCTTTTACTTACGTATGATTTTAGGATCAGTTAATTTTAGAGACATGCAAAGATCAAGCAGTTATATATTCCAATTTTAAAATATTATTTTCCCATTCAATATTCAAGTATTTGAAGAAAGTATAAAGAAATGAAAAATTCTTTTTCTCATTTTGGTCTGAGATCAGAAACATCTGAGTGCTTATTAGTTTGAAGTGGCCGTTTTCATTTCTTCTTTTCTTTTGGTTTTCTAGTTGTAGAATGCATCTTTTGCCAGTAGCATACTTTCCTATAGCTATTAACACCCTTGAAATATCAAAATATAATTGTACTGTTGAATTTGCAGAGACTCTGGTGCACTCCTCACTAGAACCTTGTGATGATGCGGACTTCACATTTCCTGTCAACTTTAACCTACAGGAGCATACAGTTTATGTTCGATGCCGTCCTCACTTGAGTGATTTTATGGAGAAAGTTGCTAGTCTTTTTGAGATAATTATATTTACAGCAAGTCAAAGCATTTATGCAGAGCAGCTTCTAAATGTACTTGATCCAAAGAGGAAAATAATCCGCCACCGTGTTTACCGTGAATCATGTGTTTTCGTTGAGGGGAACTACCTCAAAGATCTCTCAGTTCTTGGCCGCGATTTGTCTCGTGTTATTATAATTGACAACTCTCCTCAGGTACACTGCACAATCCATCATTAACTGCAGTTTTATTTGTACCCATAAGGAAGAATGCTCAATTTGGGCCTTGAACTCGGCATCACTTTGAAATCTAGTCATTTTAAAAAGGTCCCCTACCTTGACTCATTTTAGCCAAATGCATCCATTTTCCTTGTGGTCCCCCTATGGTGAGCATTTTGAATTCTTGTTCTCATTTTAATTTTTTTAAATATTCAATATATATCGGTGATCAAATGCTCAATACACACTATGATAGAAAATAATTGTGGCTAAAATGGAATCGGGCCAAGTTGAGGGACCAAATTGAGCAATTTTCCTATGCATAATTATCACCTCTGTAAATAAAGAAAGAACTAATTTAATTTAAGTTCTCTGTAACAAGTGATGAAGAATTTACTATGGTTTACTCTATAATATTGTCAAGAAGTTTGAGAGCTTTCTTCTTTCTGCAGGCATTTGGGTTCCAAGTGGACAATGGCATACCAATCGAAAGCTGGTTTGATGATCGTTCAGATCAAGAATTGCTTCTAATAATTCCATTTTTGGAGAGCTTAGTAGGAGTTGAAGATGTTAGGCCATTGATAGCCAAAAAATACAATCTCAGGGAGAAAATCGCCTCAGCCGCCGCTTATCCTACAATAAACTCAAGTTTAGGAGACCCTTTGGAAAGGTGAGCTTTGCTTTGCTGCAATCTGAATCCCATGTTTCTAATGGGGGCCTTGTGTTATTATACAATTTAAGTCAAGGAAGGTCATCATTGTCGAAAATGCCCCTGGCAAAACTTAAAAGTTTCAAATTGAGGTGTGATTCTAACCAAATAGAATGTGTTGATTGTTGTAATTTTGCTTAAGATTTCAAACCTTCCTACAAGGAAGATGGTTTCTTATAGTTAATACAATGAGGTTATGTTTGAATAAAATGATTCAGTGGTTTAATACCCATAATATTGTTGTTCCAGAATTTTAAGTTGGGAATGACTCTAACCAAACCACATTGGTTTGTTCAAATTCTCAGGAGTCGAAAATTGTTGGCAAATGATTTATATCTCCTTATCCTATAAGTAAATAAAGTGAAATTTGGTATGAAATCGAGCTTATTAATTACCTAACTCATCGGTTTGATTTGTTTTGGTTTGCCTGGTATAATAAGGAGCCACGTAGATAGCTATTGTGGGTCCTACGTTTCTATTCAGCCAATAAAAATACTGAGTTTTTGCTATTCACATAAGCTTACTTTTCAGTTCTATCAGCCACCACCCATTTACTTCCCTCTTCTCAAACGGATAATCACAATGTCCTCTCGTCTCCTGGCACCCACCGCCGCCGCCGCCACCACCACCACCACCACCATAGCTACCGCAATCCCTTCCATCACGCACCAGCCTTTCTGTATCTCCACTAAACTCCACTTCCTTTCTTTCCAATCCAAAAATAACAGGCCAATTACCAAACTTCACGTGTCCTCCCCGACAAACAAACCAATCACCAGCAAAACCACAACCACTCCGGGGAAAAAAGCCAGCGAAGAAACCATCTTTTTCGACGGGGGAGCTCACTACGGCGACCTAATAGCGAATCTGCTTCTGGGTTTTACTCTTCTGTGGTTACCGTTAACGTTAGCGGCAGTTTCAAGAGCGTTTAATCTGAGATACAGGTTCACGAACCTACGGGTGACGGTGATTTCAGGATTGACGGGTGAAGATAGGAGCGATTTCAATTACGACGTGATAACGGACGTGCAAGTAGTTCCAAGATTTATTGGCGAATGGGGTGATATTGTAATTACATTAAAAGATGGGACTAAAGTGGATTTAAGAAGTGTTCCCAAGTTCAGGGAGATTGCTAAATATTGCCTTGCCATGGCTCAAAAGCCTGTGGTTTTGAAGGAGAGTGGACCTAAAGGCTTTTAATTTTTAATTTTTTGTTTTTGCTAATTATTGTCTAAATATATATATACGAATTTGTATAGTATTCCTCTTGGAGATTGAACTCCATTTTGATATGTTTGAGTAGAGTGTGGAGCTAAATCCCTCCCAATGTGTAATGTCTAGCTGTTATAAATTAGGACCTGTCTATAATTGACTGAACATGTTAAGATCTTTGTCAGCCTAATAATCAAACTGGTTTTGTCTGAAAATGCTTTGTTGCGCATCTTTCTAAGATGGCTTCGGAGAAGTTTATGCATCAAAGATAAGAGTTGAGTTACAATTCCATTTTTTACTACAAATAACAATCCTTTACAATTCCATTTTGGCTATTCATCCAAATAGAGTTTTCAAACCAATTGGTTCAAAGGAATTTAATTTGATAACAATAATTTATTTTTATTTTAATCATAATAAATTTACCCAAAACATTAATAAACCCATATTCATAGAAATTTTATGATTTACTTAAATAATTGCTGTAACAACATTTATGGAAAAATAGATAAAAGTTCTTCTTATAGAAAATAAAAATAAAAATATAATATTTTCTTTTCTTTTGTTGGAAAATATAGTATTACTCCTAATTTTTCATTTTTACTATAAATTTTCAACATTACGTTATTAGATTTCGTGTCAAATTTTCACGATTACATTTTGGTCTTTTATTAAGCTAAGTAATTTTTTTAATGAAGTTTCAATTTAAGTGCTAAAGCCTCTTAATATATATAAATTCCGTAACACATCTACTTAAATAATTATTATTATATTTTTTTGGAAAATAAAAAAATCTCAATCTAAACCTCATTAATTATTGAAAAAAACAATACATATTTTTCATCCTTTACTCTTAACCATAATCAATACTGAAATCTGTAGTTTTTGAAATAAAAATTATTATTATTTTTTCAAATAATAATTATAGCTCTCTAATTTTCGTTTAAAAAAAAAAAAAAAACTAGTTCACCTTTTTGTGCAATGTGCGATATACAAAACATAGATTGGTTAAAGAATTATATATATATATATATACAAAAATAACGGAGTGCGTAAGTGCATATACAATACAATGCAAAACCCCCAAATTCAAAAACCCTAGAAAACAGCACCACCACCTAACCATGAGAAGATCGGCTTTTCGTAATGCTACACTTTACGCTCGAAGTTACCTTCATTCATCCTCCAATGTCAGACCAACAATCGCTCATCGCTCACTCACCCTGCTCCCCAGTTCCACCATTTCTGCACTCAGACTCTACTCGTCTGAGTCCGACCCGTCCGCTCAACTAGAAAAGGATGTCTCCCGAGTTGGTGAAAATCTCAAATCAGAATCTGAAGAAAAGCTCCTAGCTCAACTAGACTCCCTCGATGTTAAGGATGTTAGCAACAAAGGTAGATTAATTACATGGAAACTTTCTCTTTTTCACTTTTCTTTTTAATTACGTTCTATCTATTTGATTTCTTAGAAGATCGGTTAAATGATTACAAAAGAGGGAAAGTTTTGGTTTTGCGTTCGAAAGTAACCAAGGACTTTGAATAACAGCTGTCTCAATTTAGTTATAAAAAAAATATGAAATTTGCAGATTGGATTCTTTCGTTCAATTGCCCAAACAAAAAGTTGTGTTCATAATGCTATAACGAATGTTCTATTGTATTTAGAAAAATTGTCCTTTTTGTATAAATTGGTTTTCTTAATCTGAAAACTTGTTAGATGTTGGGAAATCTGTCTTGGTAACAGGATGTGCATTTCAATACACAGGCATTTGATGTTCAATATTTATTTTATTGGTTTCCTGGTGCCCAGAGCTGAAAGAACTATTGGATAAGTACTTCAAGGGTGATGAGGAGGCAATTACTTCAATTATGGAAGCAATATTACAGAGGAGATTATCGGGAAAGCATGAGGGTACTGATGATGAATTGCTTGAAGAACTCGTGGTGAAGCCATTGGATGACGTGAAAGACCAGGATTTTGAATCAGATTTTGAGGAGCTTTATAAGACTGATGAGGAGATTGATGATTTGTATAATGCCAAGGACTATGTCATGAAGAAAATGGTGAAGAATAATGAATACTTCAACATGGATGACAAGAAATGGGATGAGATGGTTAAAGAAGCTGTAGAACAGGGATTTTTAAAAGACACAAAGGAATGTGAAGAGATCCTAGAGGATATGCTTAGCTGGGATAAGTTACTTCCAGGTGTGACCCTTCTTTCGGATATGCCTTGTTATTCCTGTTGTACTTATTTAGACTTAATTCTCAATTTGATAACATTTTATTTTTCTGTTCCAATGTTTATCTGTTTACACCAAATTAAGAATTTTGTGTCTTTTTTTTTTGGTGGGTGGGTGGGTGGGATGGGGGAATGGAGGGGATGAATTGCAATTGGAATAGCTACCTACAGTATTTTGTAAATTTT
The DNA here is from genome assembly GCA_948099555.1 of Croton setiger. Taxonomy (NCBI): domain Eukaryota; kingdom Viridiplantae; phylum Streptophyta; class Magnoliopsida; order Malpighiales; family Euphorbiaceae; genus Croton; species Croton setiger. The sequence goes on along the minus strand of CANUEY010061941.1, from coordinate 52,021 downwards.
CTGATTGTAGTTACTTTGTTTATGGAATGTTTTAAAATTTATTTTCAGATTAATTATGATGGGCCAACGAAGTATCGCATAGAATTTGCATAACATTTACAATTCTTTATTCTGTTTGACCCCTAATTTCAATGATGTTGACCTGCCCCATAGAATGCTTTGATGTTTTGCAATTACAAGCAGATTGGTAATTTGATAACTATCATAATGCTTGTGAGTCAAGGCGATGAGTTTACATGTAAACTCTTATGTGCTCTGTGCTAAGGCTTTGTATGTTCTACTGTTTATTTTGGCTATAGTTTCTGCTCTAAAAGAAAAGCTCAGATACTAGTGAAAAAGAAGGCAGAATCCATATGGCTCCGTCATTATTTGTATTCTATGCATTAATGGTATACTAGTTGCATATTTGTAGTTTTGTTGGCAACTGTGTCACTGTAATTTCATTATTTTCATCAGATGAATTGAAGAAAAAGGTGGAAATGCGGTTCAATGAGCTAGGAGATATGTGTGAAAGAGGAGAGCTTGAACCTGAAGCTGCATATGAGCTATTCAAGCAATTTGAGGATGAGATGGTGAAGGAATATGGGAAGAAAATGGAAGCAGAAGTTCCTCCAAAATTTGATGAAATTGCCGTTCCAGATAATAAAAAAGACTTGGATGACCCACCTGGTGAGGGGCCAATTCTTAGGTGGCAAACACGAGTAGTCCTTGCTCCAGGTGGTGATGCATGGCATCCCAAAAACAGAAAAGTGAAGATGTCTGTTACTGTTAAAGAGCTTGGCCTTTCAAAGCATCAATTTAGACGGTTGAGGGAATTGGTTGGAAAGCGGTACCATCCGGGGAGAGATGAACTTACGATTACTAGTGAGAGGTAAAGTTAGCAAACCATTCTGTGTTTCAATATTTCTGCATGGGAGATGCATATTATTATGTTGTAGTGTCTACTTTCCTGTTATTCCATTGGTTTCAAAGATGGTAGAATTTCATGAGTGATTCTATCAATGAGCCTTGCTCAAATGATCATCTTGGTTGGTAAGATTGCAAGTTTCAATGCATTTGGAGCTAATCGAAATGAAAAAGAAAATTATATGATCATAAAACTGTGGTCCTTGGGTAAAAGCTAAATGAAAATAAGGATTTTTTTTTTTTTTTGAGGAAAAAAAAAAGGATATGTTTAGCATTAGTTGAAGTATTATTCTTGGTTTGTTGAATTTTGATTAGACATTGATCGTATTTCACTCGTCATTGTCATCCTTGGAACTTGGAAGCAAAATATGTTGTTTCTTTTAGTGATATATATTACAGGTCTCTGTTTGTCAATCAAAAAGAATTCTTTCACTGCTTGATCATGTCATAGAACTGATTAAAGTGTCATGAATCCTCTTTTTCCCTGAATAATGTTAGAATTGGTTTACTTTTGAAGGTTTGAGCATCGAGAGGAGAATAGGAAAGATTGCCTGAGGACTCTGTTTTCACTGATAGAGGAAGCTGGAAAGGCCAACAAGCTGGCAGACGATGCTCGAGCCTCATATGTGAAGGGAAGACTTAGAGCCAATCCAGCTTTCATGGAAAGGTTGAATGCGAAGGTGAGTAAGCAAAAAGCTGAAGCCATTGATTAAGTTTTCCCAAGTAGCATCTGCACTTGTTAAGGCATTTTTGAAGGTAAATTATATTTTTCTGTATCAATTTAGCAGCAAAAAAGTTGAGATGATTATACTGACATGGTTCTGCGTTTGTATTTCCACATTCTTGGGATGTCAGTTCTAACTGGATAAGGTTTAGTCTGAGAGAGAGACAAAATTATGTTTAATTAGTCTCCACATAGTTGGCTCGATCAGTTGTATGGTTTTTTATTTTATTTTGTTATTTTATTTGCCCAGAAGAAGTTTAATTTAAATAAGTTTAAATCCAGGCCAGCATTTTAAAATAAAAACTAGACGTACTCCTTGGAGACTACGATGCACGGATGATGCAAAATTTCATATTTTAAATTATTTATATGAATTATAAATTTTAAAATTATATTTAAATTTTTATGATAAGTTAATTTTTTCTAATATTCAATCATTATAATAAGAAAAAAAAGTTTTCAAAAGCACATAAAACATAAAATAGTATTACAATAAATTCATATAAGATTTTAATTAAAAAAATTGAATTTTAAAATTTTAGAGCTTACCATAAAAAATGCAAGATATTATTATTTAATAGACAATTGAAAAATATTATTAATTTAATAAGACATTATTAATATTTTGTATTAAAAAATATAAATGATTAGATTAAATTATTTTTAGAATTATTTGTTTGATGATTTGTGTAGATGTTGGAGCTAAATTTGTCCCTTCCATATGATTAAAGTATGTAATAAATCACAGAGAATTAAACAATATGGCGAAAGTTATTTTTATTTGCTATTATAATATATAGTTTAACGGAAAAAAAAAAGAAAATACAATTATTTATGTAAATTACTTAAATTATATTTAACACATTCCTTCCATTTCTAAATAAATGTCATATTTCTTTTTTTTTTATCCAAAATAAGTGTTATATTCTTATAACTTATCAAAATTAAAAAAGAATTAAAAAAAATCATGTACATAATAATTAATGAATTTTTTTAATTCTATTAGAGAAAGTGCAAATGAAATGAAGGGAGTAAACACAAGTGAGATAATTATTTATAAACATTAGAAATACATATTAAAAAATTATTATTTTCGTTTCAAAATATAATTCTCTTTCATCTTATAATTATCCACCATAACTCTATTTTAATAATAATAAAAACACTCATTCTATTTAATTATAAGGGATAATCTTAAAAAAAAAAAAAATTAATATTAGTACAAATATAGAAAGTGACATATTTTAAAATATTCTAAAATGAAAAACATTGGTACAGATGTACTATTAAACTTTAAAAGCTAAACCCTTATGTTTAAAGTTATTAATTAAGTGATTAAAACACATGATTGGTCAAAATAGGTTTAATTAATTAAAAAAATTAGTTAAAGAGCTAACAAATAAAACATTGACAGACCTGAAACCAATAGCTTAATTAATACACTAATCAAAAGGAAATCTTTACATTTTATAAACAAAGGACCAATCATAGATTGCAACATTAGGAGAATTTAACTTTGGGAGAAACATTATGGAGCATTATTAAAATTTTAATATTTTTGTGTTATTATAAAGAAAATGACTAAAGGCATTGGGCTTTAGAGCTGTATGGATAGAGGGGAAAAAAAAAGGGTAATTAATGGAGATTTGAATCTTTTAAAGACAAAAACTTTAGTGTTATGTTATAAAATATCTGAGCCACTAAATATGCAATATGCATAAAGTTTAAGAAACATGACATGTTTTGTTCAAAACGACAATATATTTTATTTTATTTTTTTATAACCCAAATAAATAAATTAAACTCCCAGATATTTTGAATAATAATAATAATAATAATAATAATAATAATAATAATAATAATAATAATAATAATAATAATAATGATATTAAACTTTTAAAATTAAAATAATAAGTTATGACCTAATATGATTGAATTGATACAAAAAATTTTGATGCATTAACGACTTATTTTGGTTGAAAAGTTTATTAAACACTTATCGATTAGCCAATACAGTAAATTAGCAGTTGCATAAACCAGCTTAATAAAAACACACCCTAGAGAAAATATAACATTGTAACCACTTTTTGGTTATAATAAGTAATAACTATAAACTATATACTTATGTATATTTTTTATTTTCAAGTGGTAGCTTCACTCCAACGATGAACTATCTTACAAGCCAGTGGCTTTTTCATTTCCATTGACAACCTCAAGCATTCAGACATATCCACCGGTTTAGCGGGTAGCCATTTGTATTGGTGCAGAAGCCGCGCCAGCCATAAGTGCACCGTAGCTAACCCAAGTGCTTTACCTGGACAAACCCTCCGACCTGAACCAAACGGTGCGAGTCTTAGATCCGAACCCATTATTGATATGTCGTCGTTCAAGAATCTGTCTGGATTAAACTCCAATGGGTCTTTCCAAATTGTTGGATCATGAGTTATGGCCCACATATTGACCATTGCGGTAGTGCCAGCCGGGATTAGGATTTTGTCCACGTGTACATCATGGATCGCGAGGCGGGCCCAGGAAAGCAGTGGGCCAGGGGGATGCAATCTTAGTACTTCTTTGACAATGGCTTGTAGGTAAGGAAGGTTAGGGATGTCGGAATCTTGGATTTGCTGGTCACCAGAAACACACGTGTCAAGTTCTTGTTGGGCCCTGGATTGAATTTCTGGGTGTGAAACCATTCTAGCCATAATCCATTCGAGAAGAATGGAAACAGTGTCTGTTCCTCGGAATATCATTTCCTGCAATAAAAAAAAAATATATATATATTTTTACAAATAAGTACAAACAAAATTAAAATTTTAATATAAGCATGCATAATATTGTTATATAGTTTTTTAAAAAATCTTTTAGCACATGGAAACCACAAGAAAAATAAAGACACACACGTAAACATATTCCATAATCCACACATAGTTGATGCCATGAAAATATTAAGTTGAACAAAAACATGAAAATATGAAATATTCAAAGAATATTTTCTAGGAAAATTTTGAGAAAGAAGGAAAAGAAAATCTTACCCATAAAACAGGAACCATATCAGCTTCACTTAGTTGTTCTTGTTCAGGCAAAGATAGCAAAGCACTAAGAAAATCACTTCCACCATTAAAACTTCCATTTTTTATCTTTTCTTTTATAATCTCACTCACAATAATATTAACCTTAGAAGCTAAATTATAACATTTTCTTTTCACACCATAAAAATCCAAAAACCTAAGAGGAAAATAGTCTTCCAAATTAAATTTTATAATTAATTCATATCCTTCTTTAACCAAATTACTTAATAATTCTTTTTTTTCTAAACTTCCAAAAACACTTTCTAATACATTACTTAAAGAACCCTTTTGTAATATTTCTCTTAACTCAACTATTCCTTTCTTTTCCATTTCTTTTCCCACTTCCATAATCATTTCATCAGCCAAACGCTGCCTTAGTGGCTCTAACCCACAAATTTTCCTTGGAGAAAACATATAATTTGCTGCAATTCTACGTAAATGTCTCCAATAATCACCTGAAGGAGTAAATCCAATGGCTTTTTCAAACATTAATAACCGAGCCGATTCTTTTATCGGTCGATCCGAAAAACTTGACCCAGAAAGGATTTCCTTAGCTGTGTCTGGATGGCTACTTATGACTACTCTATTTGTGCCTAAACTGAAAGCCATAAGCTTTTGTGCACCTAAGGAATTAGCCACGGAAGCCAATTTTCGATGAGCAAGTGATCCCATTTCAGGTAAAAAACCAAGAATTGGCCAACCGGTAGGACCGGGTAATTTGTTTTGGTAATTGTGGTTTTTCCATGCAAACCCACCTGGGATTAGCCAGTAATTGAAAGAGAAAGTGAAAAGAGAAGAAAATATAATGAAGAGTAGAGTGAGCAACCAAGGAGTTAGGTCTGTTGCTAAAAAACATAGAAGAAGGAAAGAAAAGGGAAGAAATAGAATTGAAATCTTCATATTATTTGAAAATTTTTTCTAAGTTAAAAGAGGAAACTATGGATATATAGGTTTTGAGGAGAAAAGGGAAGATATGATTGTGAGTAGAGAATTGTGTTTAAATAGTAGTATGATTTGGGTTAAGTTTAAGTGCTTGGTTTACTTTTTTTTAAACTTTGATTAGTAGTGGTTGGTCTAATTAAATATATATAATTAACTCTTAATATGTATGGAGATGGGAATGGGAGGGGAAATGAAGCTTTACATGTTAGTATTATATTCCGTATAACACTAGGATGGATTATTAACAAGTAATTAATGTTAAAAAAATAAGAAAGGAAAGCTTTTGTTAATCAAGTCCTCCATATAGTGTTAATACATAAGACTTGGAAGTTAAGATCTAATTCATTCATTTTTGAGTTATATGGGAGATAGACCTATGAGATTAATAGAGAATAATTATGATTATGATTATGATTATGATTATTATGATTATTATGATTATTATTATTATTATTATTATTATTATTATTATTATATTGAGATGTAAATTTAAGCTATTACATGAATTTAAAAGGTCTTTAATTTGGTCCATTCAGTAGTAGTGTGGGCCATTATTCGATTTTTATGACAACATATGATCAACAATCGGCATTTTAGTTATTAATTGAGTATCATATGTTATTCTAATATTAAAGATGATGTTACATCTGCAAAATTGTAATAAGAATTATTTGCAACACACTTGAAAGTTATGAGTAATAACTAATCCAACCTTTAACACTAATCTTAAACCAATAGTAGACCTAACCCATTCCAACTCCCCAGATAAACAATTTAGATTAACAACAGTTAGTACACTCTGTTTAAGCTCTTAATAGCAAAGAAATTATAAGAATAATGCCTGATTTTTATGTGTTCCTTCGAATAAATCATAAGATTAATGCTTCGTTTGTGTTTTCCATTAGGCTTCAAATTCAAATGCAAGTGCTAAGGAAAGAGTGAAATTACATGAATCTTTTTTAGTATTAATTAAATTTCAAATCACCTTAATTATTCATTAATTTTTATGAAATGTAGAATATTTAGAAATCAATGAAAATTTATATTATGACACTCTTACCAAAATATATAGTAGTCTATTTAATATATACTAACCTCTTTATTTCAACTAAACAAAATAAAAAAATTAATAAAATAATTTATATCACATTTTAAATTACATGTAACAAGACTAATAATATAATGTAATTCTAAATAATAAATTAAAAATTATGATAAAATATATAATTTTTAAAAAATAATTAGAAATGATAGTGTGTAAATACAAAAATAGGTTAATAATAACAATTAAGTTGATGGAATTACTTATGAAATGAAGTTTGTTTGGGAGGACAAGACATGATGACAACGTTGATATATTAGGAGAAGTTTAGGCATGAAAAGACAGCAGAATCTAACATTCTTATATGACAGAAAGGGGAGAGAGTCAATTTCACATGCCATTTCAGAAGCTCTAATAAGGAAAACAAAGTTCACTCCTTAAATGTAAAAAGAACGTTAACGTTTGGTGGCTTCAATACATTTAGATTGTATTGAGATATGGTTGTAAATATTGGGGACTCCATAAAAATTTGTTTGAATTTTATTAGTCAAATTTTCAAATAACTTAATAAACGAGTCAAATATAAATATAGCTTATGAATTTTATAAAATTCGTTGGAATTATACCTGAAATATAAATGAGCTAAAATTTTAAAAATTCACTCAATACATGAATTAAAGTTTGAGTATGGTCACAAGCAGAAGATATTAATTTTGTTATCGAACATGTTTATGAACTTGATTAATATATAATATTAAGAAAATTCAAAATTTTTGATATAGAATGATGATTTAAATGGTAAGTTTCTGTTGTTTAGTATAAAATTTAATAGTTTAGAAGACAAATTTGTTAAGAGCAGGAATGATTGGGTGAAAGAAAAAAGAAAAGTGTGAATGACCTTACATTGTACAATTACTATAATTTCAAGTCCAAATGATGAGGCTACCCCCTGATTTCATAGAATATATGTTATTGTATTATTGCACACACCACCTATGTTAATTAGTGCCTATGGACCACGTCCACATTCTTCCCAATTATATGATCACAAATTAAGACATGATTATACATAATTTTCATTAATAGGAGATTAAAATACAAAACTAGGAATCATACTATTTTTATAACAACATAAATAATGCACCAAAAGAAGCATAAATGATGTGAATGTAAGAGCCTGAAAACAGAAATCATTGTACTGAGAATAAGCATTTTAAGATATTGGTGTGATTTCCTTTTTTCTTTTTAGAATAAGTCGCAATCCTTAATGGCATGTTATGTGTATACCAAATCCAAAAGGATTTCTATAAATTGCTCTCTATTTTTGTAGCCTTCCTTCCCAATAATGGAGAGGCCACTACACAATAAAATCATATGTTGTACCTTAAAAATCAAAACCCAATTCCTTTATATTGCATTATTGATAGCTTGACTTATCAATGGCTCATATCTAGGAAAAATCTGATTCTGACATGAAGAAATTACACCTGTTTTTCATGTATTTTTGCACCACCATTTGGTTTTATTTTAACTCCGCTTTAATTTTTTTTATTTTTCTAATTAATGATTTTTTTTCTATATTATATTACTCTATTTTGTTACTTTGAAAATTTAAATAATTTGTTTTGAAAATTACTAATTAATTAATAAAGAGTACTATATTTAAGTAATTTTCTTTTTCAATTTTTATGAAAAATTGATTGTTTTCTTAATGCTTCTAAAAATGACATACAAAACATTTAAAATGAAAACAGAGATCAATCAATCAATAGTTGATCACTTTACCGCTAAACTACTAAGGAACAACAGGAGATTTAATCTCGTAGGGCTCAGTTCTGCTCTCATCCTATTACCGAAGGTCTCTATTGGGCCCAGCCCGAGCATTTCAAGCCTAGCCCCGCGAAAACTAGTTGCCCAAGTTCAACAGGGCTCAATCTATCTTGCTCCGGAGGATTCATGATTCTACTTAAAGTGATCCCATTCAGAGCGATTTTTGGATAACGTCAAATTTCTAATTTGTCACTACCATAAGCTTCAGTATCTGAAAGGTGCGTCAAAATTCATGAAACGGTTGATTGACTACTAACACAAATAAGGAAGTTTTCTCATTACCTTTTTTCTAAAGCAACTTCCCTTACTTATAAGCAATTACATAATACTTTTTCTCAATTTAAGTATCGGGGTGATTCATTTACAGATCTCATTGGCCGACTTGAACTTGATTCAATCTCAGTCCACGTATAGTTCTAGAGGTAATTCACAACCCATGATTAATATGAGCTCAAAGTTTCCTTCGTTGAACAGAAGTAAAGATTGGAAAATATTGGGAGAGTTTCTCCAAAATTGGGGAGAAATTAGTGAATTAAGTACTTGATAATTATGTACTTAATTATGTACAAGATTACTACTTTCCACGAATGATGTATACAGTATGGGGCTCTTGTAATAGAATTACTGAGTCAGCAATCTATGTGCTCGTGTATGATTGGTTTTTGTTAATCTTCTTGGATTTCTAGATGTGTTTGTCGTTTGGTTTAGTCAATAGTTGATGCGGGCTTCTCCTTGGTTGCATTAGACCCAATTCAACCAAGTAGTTGAGAGACCTCAGGTTTGTTTCTCCATAGTTGAATGAACCCCTCTTCTATGGCTGCTGCTCTGTATTATTAGTGTTTTTATTCCCAACTGCCAAAGTTTATTCCTCGTCTCTTCGTCTATGCCTCATTTCATCGGAAACGTCAAAGTGGCTCTAGATTTCAGAGTTCTTACTATAGACGAACACTAGGGAAAAATTATTTATATTAACATTAACAAAATCATTTTTATTGACAATGGAAATACTCTACACATTTCATTAGTTATATGGCAATGTGCCTACAAAATTGTACTAAATGTTTTCTAAAAGTTTAACAAATTTAACAAATAAACTTAACTCAAATGATTAGTGATTAGAGACGGCGGTTTTTAAACTGAAATAAAAATTTAAATTTTGATAATTTAATTTTATTTTTAAGAAAAAACTAAATATTTAATTTACCAATAAAAAATCAAAATGTTATGTTAATATTGAAAAAATTACTTCAAAGTTTTATATTTAGAACACTAAAAAAAACTTAAAATTTATTGACTAATAAATAAGACCTTAAACGTTTGTGTTCAATTGACCAACCAGAAAAGATATATCCAATTCAAAGAAAAGAAACAAACGTCTATATGTTATTAATGGAAATTTTTAGACTAAAATTTGAAAATATTATCCAAACTCTCATTTAAAACAGAAAATATTATCCAAATTTAGTAGGTATCGTTGGAATCCATCAACCAAAGGGGTTGACCAATTGGATGTTAGTACTACATAATTATTCATTTTTCTTATTATTTTAAAATATAATAATGAAGAAAGATTTTGTTTTTGGAGGAATAAATAAATGAACAAAAATAGTACTAATTTTTTTTACAAGCTTTCACTTTAATTAACTATATTAACATTTTGCTGCAATTATGCAAAATAAATAAACAAAAAAGCGCAAACAGACAGGGAGCCCACTATACGAGTCAAGCCATAGGATTCTATTAGAAGCCATTTTGGTGCAAGACTGACAGGATATGCACCTTATTTATTATAACCTTAGCTCGTCTCTTGGTCCCATCAATTCATATTTATAGGAATTATTTATTAATTAATAATTTGACAATTTAACTTGTGGGAACATTTCATCAATATACAAATGAAAATAAAATTATTTTCGACGGGTAAATCAATTTAATTTGGGATTATTTTAATTTTTCCATTTAAAATGTGATTAAAAATTCAAGACATTCGGTCATTTTTTTAAAAAAAATATATAAATAAACAAAATTATACAAATATAAATAAATTTAAAACAAACACAAACATATATAAATGTTAAATGGATTCAAATAAATATAATCATATATAAACAAATTCATACACAATGTACTTCTTTTATATTATTTCTAATTATGTTCTAAAAATTATAAATGTTCTTTTTTCTACATTATTTTCAAGTCTTTTTTGACATTTTATTTTTTTTATTATTTTTGGTGAATGAATTTGTATATATACCTTTTACTGTATAAGAGCTTAAATATATTTATTTAATATATGAATATAATAATTAAAAAACTCAATAAAATATAACCAGTAACATTTTCGTCCCTTGAACAAAAGTTAAGAATTCAATTTTTACTAGTCATTTGTCTCTTAATGCACTAAATTCTCCAAAAACAAAAAATCAATAAAACATCATTTTAATTTATCGAGCTCAAACCAAGATTCAACTCGTGCTCTAATCTTATTCCCAAACTCCATATCAAACTAGGTATAGTTTTTTTTTTTTTAAGTAAGCTCAGTTTAACCATTTCTAAACATGATCCCGGGTTTTTAAGTTTTAACCATTTAGAGCCAAATAGCATTTCGTGTACAATATTCGTCAAATAAGTATATGATATAAAGCATCATAATTTGTGCTTATTTCCAATAAAACATTAAACATGAATATTTTAGGGGAAAGCTCCTGCATGCACAAGAACAATAAAAATATAAACTATTAACAATGCACCCGATACAATAACGTCAATGCTTACACTAGTTTTAGCACATTTCATCATTTCTACTAGAGCAAAACAATTAGTGTACACCCCACTTTCTCCTGCATTCCTTGCTGAAACAAGCACAATTTTTTTCTATAATCTACCATAATATACTAACCAAGATAATGTCCAGTCGGATTTTTTTGTTAGGGTATCACTACCCAATAATTTGAATGCAATCTTTTTTCCCCACTGAAAACATCCGAGATTATTGGGGCCTATAAATAAATCTGCATAATTTATTCGAGTATACAGTCCACTCATTGTAAAGGTTAACAAGTAGACGTGGATGTTCCCTCCCCCGCTCAATTTTGCAAACTCTTTAGTTGCAAGATAATAATCAGTACAGTAACTACTTTATTCAAAGCACAACTGCAGGCAATAGAGAAACACTCCACTAACTTTACTATTGCTTCTGCAGAATACTACTGGATAGGAGAACCCCAAAAAGGTCTAATGGGTTTTTTAAGAAAAAAAATGTAGGACAAAGACCATCAATACTAATCCGACCAATGGAAAGAGGATGGGCTCAACAAATTCATCAAAAGCAAGTGTGCTTTACGGCCGAAAAATAATTTTCAAGTAGAACTTCTGGGAGCATCTCGTATAAGAATTCATAAACAAAAACTAATCAAAGTGGAATGCCTTGTAGCTTCTATTAATTTAAAATTATCATGCTACTTCCCAACAATGGCACATTAATCCAAAGGATTATATTAAAAAAAACTCACAGATTTACTTTAGCAAGATTTGTTTCCACTAATGGAAAGCATCCAGTACGAATTCGCCAGCTTTATCCAGCACTTGATTCCAATATGAGCAAGTGGTGGACCTCCTGAAGCAGAATTATAATTCTTGAATTTGACCTCCACTGCCTTTCACAAAATATACTAACACATATGATCTGTAAAAAAGCCGTCAAATGCCCACTACAGAAGAGTTCAAGATCATACAAGAAAAATCTGGAAATGATCATTTACTCAGCCAGCAAAATAAAAAAGCAATCTGATAAAAAATGAATTCACACACGTTAGAACTGTAGCAGCTAAAGCTGAACAAGCATACATGTCACAGCAATTGCAATAGTATTATTGCAGCAGGCTTTTTAATACAATTTCAGCATAGACGTGCCTGTTTCACATAAAGACATTCATCATATCACATAAACGGGAGGCACATTCGCATACAACAGAATTATCTCAAAAAAAAAAATATTCACCATATGAATGGCTATTATATACGAAAACCATGTTCAGAATTATCTCAACAAACTACCTCGTTCACATGCTAGACTTTTGTATAGGAAAGAAAAAGGAAATGGTAGCTTCCACTTATTACTATGGTGAGAAGGGGAATGAACAAGCAAAGAGGCAAACCATGGCCACTGAAACCAAATATAACATTTTCTTTTAATAAATTCTGAGTTAAATATACGCCATTATAGCAAAGACTATAGCACCAACAAGTCATAGTCCCAGATAAGTTGAGGTTGGCTATATGGATCATCTGATCTAATTGTTATCCACTGAAATATAAATATAAAATAGATAAATACATAATAGAACTATGCAAGCTTCATAAAATAAATCCTACGCCTCCATTCTACTCTATCACTAACTAAATCCACATCAATGTTCAAATGTTCTTAGATCTCTAGCAATAACTTCAATCTAACCGGTCCGAGGTCTACCTCTTCCTCTCTTAGTCCCCTCAACCACTAACGTTTGGCATTTACCGCAGCATATGGAGGTCTACATAGGGTAAATCAAAAAGCACTTGCATTTTTACTTTATGGCTTATCTCGGAGGAGGTGGAGGAAGATGGGATTTTGCCATTCCCAACCATGCAACAATTCCAACAGCAAGGATTATCCATCCACCAATATCATACTTCAGATCACTGTTATTCTTACTCTTCTTTGCCCCCTGAAATGCACATTAAAAACAGAAAACATTAAAAAAGAGTCAAAACTATCAATTAACAACAAAATTAGAAGATTCAAATTTAAACAACCTAAATGATTAAGCTTCATTACAGGTTATGAAATTATAGTAATCCCATTCTAGACACATTCCAGCCTTCTCTAACTAAGATGAGCACTTAGAGAGTTGACCATGAATTACTTGCATTATACTTGATCTTAATATAATTCTATGTATGTTTTCCGGTCCTGAAGATGCCATGACGTTTCATTGAATTCATTCCATACTAGTTGAAAGCATCAACGAAATTATGATTCACATGTCAGAGGCCAAAAATTCTTAGACATATAACATTATCAACGTTTTGTTTAGTTGAAGAGTATTGGCATGTAACATTAGGGTTGCAAACGAGCCGAGCCGAGTATTGTGCTGCTTGAGCTCGGCTCGTTTAAAATTTCACGAGCTCGGCTCGTTTAAAATTTCACGAGCTCGAGCTCGTGTTAAATTTCACGAGTTCGAGCTCGAGCCGAGCTCGTGTTAAATTTCACGAGCTCGAGCTCGGCTCGCGAGCTTGGCTGGTTTTGAAACTCGAGAGCTTGACTTGTTTTAGACTCGTGATCTTGGCTATTTTATGTTGCTATTCGAGCTCGAGCTTGAGCTCGCAAATAAGCTTGAATTCAAGCTCATCTCGAGTTTGAATTTTAGCTCACAAATAAGCTCGAACTCGTTAATAGTTAGTCAAAAATCAAGAAAATTCATTTTTTAATGTCGTTTCAGTGAGAAAATGAAAATAGCAGTTTCAGTGAAAGATAAATGAAATAACAAAAAATGAAGTGGAGAGACGGGTGGCTTGGCTGAAGCATATTTTTTTATTTGATACCAAAATAATTGTTTGATAGGCTTGCGAGCTTATTTAACGAGCAGCTCGCGAGCCGATTAAACGAGTTACTCGCGAGCCGATTAAACGAGCTGTTCGCGAGCCGGCTCGCGAGCCTAACTGCTCGGCTCGTTTCGGCTCAAGCTCGGCTCGTTTATTATTGATCCGAGTCTCGAGTCGAGCTTTTATCGAGCGAACACCGAGCCGCTCGCGAACGGCTCGGCTCGTTTGCAGCCCTATGTAACATCATGTAATAAAATCTTTTATCATAGCACTATTTCATCACATAACATATTTGTATTTGACTCAGTCAAGTCAACCAAAGTTTCAGTATTATAATAATAGAACATCTCACAAGCCCAATTGAAGAATTAATTTTAAACATATTTTATGTTATATATAATATTCTACTGACGTATTAGTAATTATAATATCTACAAAAAATTTATTGGAGCATGATTTGAGATTATAGACAAAGAAGAAGTTGAACAATGCTCCCATAATTTGAAAAATACCTCCAAAAAAAAAAAAAAATCTTCTCCCTTTTAGATAGGGAATTCCATTTATTAAAGGATTTAGAAAATTTCATTCCTACAAACAAAAAGATCTACAATTAGATTGAAGTTGTTTTTTCCTTGGAACGTCAATGGGGCATGTATAACTAAAGGAAGGGCAACACTCAAACATTTGTAAACTAAACCTGAAAACATCCACCACTCCAAGAGAGAGAGAGAGAGATGGTTCCATTCAATACTTTTATTACGAGAGAAAGCTCAAGTCATCTGGTCAAATTCACATTGTCAGTTGCAGTTTGCTTTTGATAGAGAAACGGATACAACAAAAGCACATCTAGCCATCTAGGCACCCACACATGCACAAATACTACATTTATAAGTTTGTTACTAAAAGGAACAAAACAAAGGAATGAAAATTGAAAGAGAAATAGATACAACAAAAGCACATCTAGCCATCTAGTCTAGGCACTCAACACATCACAAATACTACATTCATAAGTTCGATAGTGAAAGGAATAAAACAAAAGAATGAAATTGAAACAGCACATGATCATTAATCAAAGGGAAGTTGCACCCTGGTCCTACAAAGTTAATACAGTATGAACCTTAACCATGATCCAGATTCCAAAGATGTCAAAGCTAGTATTGAACCATCCATCAAACCATAAAAATGGTCACTAGCAAATCAACTACAAAACCAGGATCCAGATGCCAAAGACGTCAAAGCAGTATTGCAATACCATCCATCAATCCACAAAAATGGTCACTAGCAAATCAACTAGAAAGCATACAGCTCAGTCACATTAGCAGAAACAAGAATTTAAATGGTGTATCAATCTAATAGAAGACGATGAGTGTGAGAGGATGGAGAATACAAAAGGTTAAAGGGAACAAATAGTAAATTCAATGCAAACAGGAAACGGAAATAACAGAAAAATTGCAGAGGAACTAGGAAATAGATCCATGTACAACCCAACCCAACTTAAATCCAGTAGCATATCATGTCACACCAAAAGCTCCAACTAGGAGAAATTAACATTTGGATGGACAATGAATTAGAAGTCTATATGCTTAGCTCAAGTATTGTCCAAGGGACACAAAATAGGAGTTAACTATGAATTATTCTAGGAGTGATAACAAACTCCAACCTATTGGTCATAAAAAAAAAAAAAGAACTTTAAATTTTTCCAGGATTACATTACCTTACTGGGTATGAATTTTTGCAATTAACTAACACTAATGCAAGAAAGTTACTCCAAGCCAGAAATTCAAAGTAAGCATGCTTAATTGTATAGGTTATTACACTTTGCTCCACTGAATACTGTGCTTAATATCAATTTCCTCCTCAGAAACTTTTAAGTAATTCCTGACTTTTAAATGCGGTTATTTCAATATTGTCAAGTCATGGTATGCTCAAGTTGGAAATCACTAATCAGAATATCTATTAAACAAAGATTTTATGTCAAAAATCTATGTTGTACAAGTGTCCACAAAAAGACTCCTCACCTTTGAATTTGAAGCAGCAGAAGATCCTCCACCAACAGTCTGACTCTGTTGGCTGAAAGCCTGCTGGCTGACTGCATGCTTATGGATATCCATGTGCAACTCCGGCGCCTACGATTAAAACAGTCACAAAATAATACTTATGAAATATATTATTTCAAAAAAAAAAAAAAAAAAACATAAAGTAAGTGTCAATTTATGAATTCTCTCTGAGTTATAAGGAACACCCTATATTACATAAGTTAGACAAGTAATGCTATGAATGATTAGTTCGCAAGCAGCAGCTTCCTACAGGTTTCTAAATTTCCAAGAAAATTAGCATATTGACCAATTTAACTCATAAATTTGTAACACCAAGGATAATCAAATATGCACAAAACTGTATTCTCGCAAATACAGAAGTATAAAGCACAATTAGCAAATTTCCTACGAGAACTTCAAGGCCAGCATACCTTTGCTGTCACTTCCAAAGACTTACGATACAGTTCGTTAGTGGGCTCCTGCATTGAACAAATTCAAATTCAGTCAAGAATGCCAAAAAACTTGGATTGAAAAATATAATTCCAGGTAAGGCAAAATAAACTAAATTACATTTTCTGAAGCTCGTTGGTAATAATCAGTTGCCTTCTCGAAATGCTCTTTTGCCTGATTGATATCAGGATTCAGAAAGGCAAAAGAGGTATACACGTTCCCCAGATACCATAATGTATCAGCCTTTTCAGGATTTATGTCTAAAGCCTCCTCGAATTTCGAAATTGCATCTACAGAGTTGATTATAAAAAAAGTTACCAATAAAACTTTTATAAAAAACAGAAATATAAAAACAATTGATACTATCGAAAACTTCAAACTAAAGTACCAGTCAACATCGTTTTAGCCTCTGAAACATTCTGAAATTGAGATAATTCAATCAAAGATGCACCCCACTTTGTCAGATTCTGCAAACAAAATACTACTTCAAATTACACGATAAATCAATATACTAAATTTAAATCACAGATGTTTAAAAATAGATTGAAATTCGTACCTCCGCGTTGAGAGGATCCTTAGCGTACGTAGCTTCAGCTGATTTCCGAGTGTGCTCAAACATCAACAGCCGATCGAAGTCGTCTTGGGTGAACTCCATTGTCTTTTTGAATCGATAGCTTGCTCAAGGTAGGGTTTTGTTTAAAAGTTTGAATACTGAATAGGGTTTTAAGTTTTATAACCCTATTCATGAGGCGCTCCAGTGTCTCGGCCCGCACGTGCGGAGTATTAAGCAAGACGGTGCTATTCTTATTTTTCCCTATTTGCTCCTCAAATTGTATTTATGTTTTATAAATTTTATTTGGTTTCGGATAAAAAATTTACAAATTTTATTATTTAGTCGTTATTCATAAGTTTTAATATTGTTGCGGAGAAAGACACTCTGTCCATAATTGAATATCAATTTGAAACAAAATGGTTAAATATTATGGAGGTAGGTTTTTTCTTTAAAAAAAAATCAATTTTCACATATTAGTAGTTTTTATATTTGTGCTCTTATTTTCTTAATTATTATGATTTCATAATATAATAACCTTAGTTTTTAATATATTTTAAGAAAAAAAAATTACACATTTTTTAATAAAAAAATTTTAAATTTAGATTATGATATTTTAAAGAATGTATTTCTCTAAAATCATTTCTTTTTGCTATTTGTATTTATCACAGAAAAATACTTTTTTAAAAAGTTAAATCTATGACAATACATGTATTAAAATAAAAATTTAATTTTTATTTTATATATATAATTTTGTATAATTACATATTTACGATTATTTAGTTTTGCAAATAAATTATTTTCTTAAGTCATTTTTTCTGAAATACTAATATTTTATAAAAAACATTATAAAATATCCGATAATTTTTTTCAACATTAAAATAAATTGATGCTTTATCTCATTTAAACAGAGTTCGAATAAGTTTTCTAAAACTTAAAAAAAATAATAATAACACTGAAGTTATACAATAACACCCATAATTTGACATGTTAAATTAATGAGTTTGAATTCAAAATCAATTAATTTAATGTAGTTACTTTCACCAAAAATTATACCCCTTTCTATAGTAAATGGATTAGCCATACAGTTAGGAATGAGTATTCGGTAACCGTTACCGAACGGTCGGTAATCGGTTAACCGATAAGTTTTTTATCACTACCATTACCGATATAGAATGGTGTCGGTAACCGAAATTTTTTAGTCTCACTACCGGTTACCGATACCAATTACCGACGGTAATTTACCGATTACCGAATCTGTAAAAAACCATTGTAATTTCAGAACGTTAATATATATATTATATATATATAGTAACACAAAACAACGTAGTTTGTGTAGTCCAAATTCGGTAATTTTTTTGGTAATTCGGTAATTTTTTTTACCAGAAATTTTAAACTCTCCTACCAAAACCGCTATCGAATAACGACGGTTATTACCGATTACCGATTGGTAAATTACCGTTACCGATTTTCGGTTACTGAATTGATTCGGTTCGGTAATTACCGAAATTTGCTCTCCTCTACATACAGTGTTCTGATTCAAGCTGATGCTATAGGGGCTATTTGACCTCGTGGCTCGGTGGGCCACAGTTTTGGGGTGGGCTAAACCGTAATCGGTTCGTTAAACCGCCGGACCGGTGAACCGGTGGTTCGGGGGAGGTTAATCGGCAGTTCGAGAACGATTCACGGTTTATAACAGTTACAGTTCGAAATTTTATTGAACCGAACCGGACCGCCGACCTAACGGTTCTGGTTCAGAGGCACCAATGGTTCGAGGGAGGTTAATCGGTGTTCGGAGCGGTTCGAGAACGGTTCACAATTTATAACAGTTACAGTTCGAAAACGGACCGCCGACCGAACGGTTCTGGTTCGGGAGCAGGCCCAGCGGGCCAACCCGGCCCATGGCCACTATATATATATAATATTTTTTATTTTTTTAACTGAATAATAGATAGTTTTTTAACTATGCATTATAAATTTTATATGATTATAAATTCAACAGTTTTAATAATTTCATGTAAATTTATAATGTAGAGTCAAAATATATAATTTATGACCCACTAAAATTGATATCGGACTTAGTATAGACAATCTATAACTTAATTTAAAAAAATATATATAAGATGTGGAAATTGAGTAACAAGTACTACTCATACCATACACACATTCATCTTAGTTAAGAATCAATCTCAACTAGACGTGGCCACAGGCCTGGCCAGTTACGAGTCTTGGCACATCGAGCAATTGTTTAGGGGAGGAAGTGAACCTTAATCGACCTACCGGACCGTCAGTTAATTGGCGGGCCGTCGGCACTGAATTGGTGGGTCGGCTAGTTATTTTATTTATTTTTTAAAACTTTTTTTTAAAAAAACGATTAACCAACGGTTCGAATGTTCGGTTCAGACAGTTTATCGTTGGTTCCGGCACGGTTCAAAAATAATATAAACCCTAATTGGATCATCCTGTTATTGTTCTGGTTACGATTTGTACAAGGCAACGGGCCAGGCCAATTAACCATCAGGCCCAATGTTTTGACCGGGCCATGACCATGTGAATCTCAACTCCATAATATTAAGAGTAATCAAAACTACTCATTACAATTCTGTGCCTTTATTTTCTATAATATTTATTGTTAACGGGTCCTCTTGTACCATTTTCCTCTATCAACAATATGATTTATTTATGTTCTTCTTCCCACAATTTTAAGTGACACAAACCAAACTTCAACAAACCCTTGCGAACTTCTTGGCATTTCACTAAACCCATGTACAAGTTTCGAGCTTTTTCTAGTATTTCTAATTTTAATTAGAGATTAATCATCAATAGTTAACAATGTAAGCCACTGCCCAGCCACCTGACGGTACAATTACTATGAGACGGTAGAGATTGTTAGAACATGTCCATAAACTTTCAATTTTTTTGTTTTTTTTAAGTAGGGCCTAAATGCTTCATCTGGTGTGTATTTGGGTAGTTTATGTTAAATTGAGGGTGACATCGCATCAAATGTTTATTTAAACGCCGGAAGTTAAAGCGATACGGATAATTTGACCCACATTGCATAAAAGTTCCATCTAAGCGCGCGAAAGGGCTATTTTTTAAGTCGTGGTACCAATACTACCCTCCTAAAAATTGGAAAGCACACTGAAACCCTTACAAAATATAAGAAAATCTCAACTTTTTATAAGGGCATTATTGTTCAATTAAATTAAAGAAAATGCCCATTTCATCTATTTCCCGCCAATCTAAAAGCCCTAAAATTGAATTTCCCACACAGCAATCCTTCAATTTGACGATCATCATTATCAATGGCTGAAGAAGAAAACGTAGAAGAAGAGACTATCCGTCCACAACTTCCGACTGGGCGGATAAAGAAGATTGTGAAACTGGACAAAGATATCAACAAGGCCACAGCAGAAGCTTTTTTCCTCATTTCCAGTTCTACAGAGCTCTTTCTTCGATTTCTCGCCGAGAAATCGGCGGAAGTTGCAACTGAGAAGAAGCGTAAGATCGTGAAACTTGATTATATTAGAAGCGCCGTCAAAAGGCATCAGCCAACCAAAGATTTCCTTCTTGACTCGCTTCCTTTGCCGACTCAGTCCGATAAACCAGTATCTGAGAAGAAGGCTCGTTCAAGTTCTGTAGCTGATAAACCCGGCCCCTCCGGCTCTCTCCGGATCGATGATTTCTTCTCCAAATCAGCCAATGAAGTTCCGGTTCAGATAAATGATTGCTAGTTATATTTTCTATTGTCAATTTTTTAATAATTTGATAATTGTACTAGAAGATATTTTAGTTTTATAATATTACGAATTACATTATGTTGTGTTACTTTTTTTCTTTATTTTGGTGATTGAATCCATAATAGTTGATTATCGAGAGTTTAATTTTTAAGGTTTAAATTGTCTTTCAGTATCTGCATTGGCTCTGCCTTTGAAGAATAAGGAATTGATTAATGCCTGGTAATTTCATTTCTATTTAGGCTTTTGAATATATTGAAATGTAGATTAGATTTGGACTTGCTTCAATGGTGAATGAGAACCTAATTTTATATACATATCAGGTACTTGAAACTCAAGGGCTTTTTTTTTTATGTTATGCTGTGGAACAAGTTTGTGAGCCATACTTTGATCAATCAATTTCAAAAATCAAAACGCCTTATAAATGTGGTTTTTCATTTATTGGTGAAACTGTACTTTACATCTCAAAGAAGATGAAAGAAAATAACCTTAAAACTTCTAAACTTGCTTTATTTTCCTCTGCTGAAAATTTCTTTGAGATACTAGGTCACTTGATTACTGCTGATGGTAGTTCTGATGCATAAATATGTATTTCTTCAATCCGGTTTAATAGGAGGTCAAATTATTATACAACAGTTTATGTCGGTTTGTTTCACATTATGCTTTATGATTTCTTGATGCTGTTAAGATAAACCTGACTTGTGATTTAGGGAGATACGGGACCAGAAAAAGATGAGACCACCGAAGCTGTTTCATCTAGAATATGAGAAGCAAGTCCATGTCGAGGAGGAAACAGCTTTTGCCCCTGCATTTTCCTTCCTTCCTTTATGAAGGATATGCCTTGAGTTGCAGAATTGATGCTGTTGTTTCCCAACTGTTGGATACTCATAGAAAGCCTTCTGTTTAAAGGGGTAGCATTGCTAAAGCCTCCATTTAAACTCCTATTTGAAAGACGTCTACTACTGGTGCCTGGCCTCGACCCAAATGCATTATCTTGCTCAACTACTGCCTGGCTTTGCACCTTCTTCTTTTCCTGTAAGACAAAAGGCAGGTGGTTAGAAAGGTAAGATTACAAATGTAATTGTTGTATGTGACTTATTTTGAATCAATCTAACATGCTACCTATGGAACAGAATAAAAGCAATTTATCCATGCCTACTTTAACGTCAGTTTCTTTGCCATTACAATTCAGATTACTTACCCTCTGTCTTTGTTTTTCTTCCTCTTTCTCCTGCCTCAACTTGTTATATTCTTCCAACATTGCCAACAGCGGGACCTAGATAACATTTATGATTTGGGTAAGTGTTTTGTTTAGCTTGCATGAAAACTAAAAATGTACATGGGTGTGCATTATAACATGATGCCTTTTTACCAGTGACACACGCAGTCAATGTGATTCTAACATCAATATCAATATAAATGACAACCTCTAAATTAACTTACTTCATCAAACAAGAATACTTTCTTCCTTTCTGCTTCCCAATTCTTGGTTTTTTCTATCAGTGAGGCCACCAGAACTGCATCATTACCATTATAGTATTATGAATATTTGGCATGTGATTGTGCTGTACTATTTGAGATTCAAGAGGTTACATCTATTGTCAGGTATCCCTTGGCTTAATTCACTGCAGCCACAGCCCTCATCTTTTGGTGTTGGCAAATACAAAGTTAACAATTTACTTGCTCAGTACTTTAGACATTGTGTATGCTGTGTTAACTCTAAGAGTGATTCACTCATATCGTGGTCCTTCCTCACAAGTTTACTTTTTTTTTTGAAGTGTAGGAGCTATGTTTATTTTGTTAGTTTTAAATTACTAATGTAATAAGTTGGCTTTATGGTTTCAGCAAGTTGTGTAACTTCCCCCTTACCTGGGATTTTGTTGACCATCACTCTAGCACGCTCTGCACGTCTCAGATTCCTATGAGCACCTCTGCTAACTGAATATCGATTTTCATCCTGAAAATATTCATAAATAAATGAGATGGTGTGGAAACAATAAAGATTTGAGGTAAAAGAAATCATATAAGATAAGAAAAGTGACCGTGCTATATTCCTCTAACCAGCGCTCCTCATCACGTGCTAACATCCACTTCTCAACCTTCTCCATGATTTCTTTCCTGCTATTAGCTTCTTCTGTTGCTTTTGCTATCTGTTTGTCCAGGCTCATGAGGAGATCGGCGTGATCAATCTCCCCTTTTCAATAAGTCAGAATGTGGACAACCATAGCTTTAATAATGGATAATTTATAATTGTTACAGAAGGTTCAGTTAATCCTACCATAATTTATAAGCTTAATTATATTATCCATTTGCGATCGTGAAGGGATCTCCATATGTGATTTATTGCATATATCTTCTAGCTCATTCTGCTTCTTGAGGAAAAGCTCTTTCATCTTGCTTGCCTTTAACTGATCCAATCTCTTAACTTCTGCTTCAGCCTTGAAACATTTTTAAATAGCTGTTACGTACTATAGTTTCTGATAATATGCTGCAATGATCTTTTAGACTAACCTGCTGGATTATATTTAGTGTAAGGCTTCCAGCATCTGATACTTCTGCTGATGAGACATATAACAAGAGAGTTACATGGGAAAAGAGTCGACGATCTTGGTACGGTGTGTCCATGAGATTCCACAAATTTGTCAATGCTTTTCCTAGATATTGAAGCTGCCAAATTCACCAGAATTAACTCTTGTCGCCCTTTTTATCACAGAGGTAACGTATTGACATGTATTTTTATAACAATTGTTATTCACACTTGTAGCTATATGACAATATTCTACTTGTTTATGCTTGAAATGTGTATTTACTGTGTAGCTCAGGTACTAGATCTTGTCAATAATTTTTGTGAGTAGTGATAAACAGCATTCTTACCTTTTCAAGTCGTTTTTGTTTTTCTTCTATGAGTGATTCGACAGTGCTGTTGAGTTTGGCCAAAATACTGTCACTAATGTTTTTGGATATTCCACACAATTCATTCAAAGTTGGATGAACCTTTGTAATAATCATGGAGGACTCCATTCCTAAAGTGGCAGATAACCTGTGGATAGAGTCTATATATGTCTCCAATTGCTTGAGCCTGTCATTCTTTGAAGTCAGCAAAAGAAGTAAGATTAACTTTGGTCCAAACACACGTTTTCCTAAAAAAAAGTTCCTCAACATCATTTATTTAGTTTTACCTTTTCATTGTGGAGTCTTTGTAGCTCAACCTGGTATTCCTCAAGTTTCTTTAATGAAAGATCATTCTCATTTACTGTGACATTTGTTATTGAATCACCATACACTGATTGACCTGCTATTTCTGCAGAAATTTTTTGAATTTGCCCCTGCACTGCTCGAAACTGGTTCACTCTTTCTTCTTTTCTCAACCGCATCTCCCTTAAAGCTGGAGTGATTGCATCTAGCTGCTCCTTTAGCGTTCCTGACATTTTTTCTGGCTGTACAGCCAATGCTAATTATTATCAATACATACAATTCATAGAAGTCTCTTTCATCAAGCATCTATTGTCTTGACATTTCACCACAGTATCATTGACATGGAGACCATTGACTAAACTAACTCAGATATTCCTGTTTTATAAACCATTCCATAACAATTGGAAGAGTTCAAATTTTCAGCCTTGCCAACAAAATTAGGTGGCAAATTTAATTTTGAGTATAAGTGAATGTGATTTCTTGTTTCAACAAAATTAGAGGCAGCAAATTTAATTTTTTTTCTTTTTTTAGAGTAAGCAGCAAATTTAGTTTTGATTATACATGAATGTGATTTGTTATTAGTTTCTTACAATTACTCTTTAAACTCTATTCACTCAATGGCAACTCAATAATCTTATGGGTTTAAAGCCAAAATCATATTGAAGCCCTAAAATGTGTTAAGAATAAACTTTTAGAAGATTGATGAAAGAGAAAAAAAAAAACTTGAAATTGGGGACTAAATCCACTTGCTTTAGTAGCTTGACCCCTTGAGCTGCCTCTGTATTCACTATTAGTCTAGTTTTAATTTCTTGATAGAGCTATGGAATGCTTACTTCAGAATTATTCCTGATAGTGCTATGATATTTTGCTATTACTATACTGGAATGAATGTAATTTAATTGCATGCCTTTGTTCCTTAATTAAAGGCAATACTTACTGAATTAATATGAATGTTCTACGTTATTGTATTTATGATTTTAACTTGCAATTCTAGTGCTAAAATTACTAACTGATCAGACGGTTGAATTAGGTACCCGTCCAGGGAGAGATCGTTCACCAAGTGACAGAAGGAGATGAGTAAATTCAGCTTCAGATTCTGCTAACTCTTGATGTAGGCGGGCTCTCGATATATTTGCACCGTCAACTTTTCTTCTATATACTTCCAAACACTCCTGTTCCAAATCCAGCAGAACCTTCTCTCTTTCATTTTGATCCTCCCCAACCTCATCCCAAATCATCTATTTAAATCCATGAAAGGAAAGAAAAAAAAAGATAGATTTAGAATACATAAAGCATTATTCACCATTTTCCTGAATAAAAGTTCTCTTGCCTGCAGTTCCTGGAGCAGATATCCACATGATGTTTCTAATATTGCTGAGCTTCTCATTCCAGTAGGCGTTTGGATTGATCCCGTCTGATTGCCACTTCAGTGTCTATTTCAATTACTACAATATCTGAGCCCAGTGTCTGATACTGGGAACTAAAAGCATTGGGTTTAAGTTCTTTGCTAGGAATAGGGCATAGAGAGAGAAAGGGGTACGAGTGAGGTGGCCTTAAACTTTGGTATGGTACTTGCTTAAAAGAAAAGGCTGCAGGGTTTGGTAAAACTGAAGCTTTGGGTTCAAGGATCAGCTATTCCTATCATGTACTAATTCCCAGGTTCTACCTTTCACTCTCTTATATACATATATCTTAAATTTTGGGACATTAAAAGTTTTCTTATAATTTATGCATGTAGTTAGAGTATCTTATTCAAGGATGGATTTTGCTTAATCGGCAGCATACTTTCGTTTCTCGTGGGAATTCGAGTGAACTTCATTTCTAAGCAAATCTGAGTTGTCAAGCTTTTCGCCAGGTTAGTGACTCTGCAATATCCTTTAATTACATGTACATGACCTAGTAACTTTGACCCATACAATCATGAATTCCTCATATTATTTTGCCTTATATTCAGTAGCCTCCAAATCAGTTACAACTTAAAGATACTTCTAACTTCACATAACTGGGTATTGTCTTTTTCACACTAGCAGATTAGATTCTAATAGACTACTATTAATTTAGGTTCAATTTCATTTATTATTTGCATCAGAGCCAGACAGAAAATATAAAAATGTGACACCTGGACCGAGAATTTATAGATGAGTAAACTAACATTTCAATGTAAAATTAAGAAAATAGGCTATAATTTATAGATTTGAGAACTCTTACTAAATTTCCCCGTTTAGATATATATAGGATTGTCAATTTATCATTTTTTATTAACTATAGAATTGAAATCATTTTATTGACTAACATCCCCTTCAACTTTGACAAAAATATATGAATTTCACATCCACAAGTTTTAGAAGGATATATAAACAATTGGCCTATTGACTTCAAAAGAAAAAATAAATTTATTTCTGAACTTTAAAACAACTTTTTTCTTTTTTTTTTTTTATAATTTAAATGCCGTCAAAATAGAAATGTAATAAATTGCTTTTTCCCAGCAAAGCAAATTTGTATGTGCTGTCTATTTTTAAATTAAACATCTCATTCTAGAGATAGAGGATTTGGTAATGACTCATTTTCAATAAAACCTTCCACCTTGTTTTCCTTTTCCAACACCATTTTAGATTTTCCTAGTAGAAGAAAAATAAACTACAACTGGCAAATATTTATTTTTGTAATCATGGTAAGAAGTCCTTTTCTAGTCACATGCCCGCCAATGATAAGACACAATATAGGTAGGAAGAGAAGAGGTAAAACATTGTACGATAAGATACCTAGAGTGTGCCACAGGACAAACATTCATGGTATAGCTCATCAAACAAGTAACCCAAACTGAGTGAGAAAAAAAAAAAGCAAAAAAAGAAAATCAGATCCCACTCTTATCCCACGTTTTGCTTTTTGTAGTGCAAACAACGTATTATTCTTATTATTATTGTTTTTTTCTTAATATTATTAGAAACAACATATTTCCTCTAAAAAATACTATGCATATAAAATTTTCATAAATACTAAATGTTGATATGAGATGAACGGAACTGATAAGGATATCCAACTCAGGGAACATACCAGAACAATTGGAAATATATAAACTGTAAATATGATGATTTCAATTTTTAGACTCTTTAAAAATGAATAGAAATAGAAAAACTTCATAAACAATTATAACTTCATGAGTAAATTGAACTTCTATTCCAATAAAAAAAAAATTGAACTTCTATGTATTGTGCATTCTCATAAACAGATGATATTCTAATTATTGTTGTGTGGGTGCAGTCAGATTAAGCCGAAATGCCAATATCCATTTTGCTATAGGTTTTTTTTTTTTTTTCAAAGAACACTTTACATACGTTGCATGAGATTCAGTATAGGGCTTGGCCTAAAAAATCTGGATTCCCGATTATTAAAGCCCATAGACAAATGAACATAGATGAGTCTAACACTTGCTTGGTGTTGGTCCGAGCCCCACCAGGAAACATGATGTGTTTAGGAAAGTAGAGAACCAAATCCCACATCGTTATATTATAAGAGTGCAGAAGCCTTTATAATTTTAGAGAAACCAGCATTGAGTGTCCCTTCGGGGACATCCGATAAAATTGGAACGATACAGAGAAGATTAGCATGGCCCCTGCGCAAGGATGACACGCACAAATCGAGAAATGGTCCAAATTTTTTTTGACTCAAATGCCTCACTTTTTCAGTCATTCTTCTATCATATCATTCTTACTGGTTTTATTTGCTTAATAACTTCTGTAATCCTTACTGGTTTTATTTGCTTAATAACTTCTCTAATCCTTAACACTAGGACTTGCTACATGTAGAATACTAAGCAACAAAAATGGAATTTGGAAACTTTTAAGAATTTGATGAGACTAGATAGATGCTCCAAATTATTTTCCAGGACTTTTTCACTGCAGAAAAACTGTTCAGATCAAATTTTAAACACCAGTTGATATAGGACTGTTTTAATTGCTACATGGAGACTATAGTGATAGCGTTGTATTATAAAGTTTGAACTTGAGTTATTAAATTTGAATCTCCATACTGCTTTTCAAATGCTAAATACTAAGTGTAGGTAAAATAGATATAACTTTTGGTAAGTAAAATCCCTTCATTGTAGTTCTTGAAAAGACTAGCTCTACATTTAAATCCTTTTCAAATCCTCCTATTGAAATTTTACACATTGCTTTCTACAATGTAAATTTCTGCTTTGAAGTTCATAATTTCAAGAAGCTGAATCAAGCATGGAAATTGATTGTACAATGTCTCCAGGTATTTTGGGAATTGGAAATGGCATGGTCAAAAAACAAAGGCTGTTTAGGCAAAGAAAAAGTGGAAGGTTCGTATCCAAACAAATTTCATAATATTATTAACTATTATTATGCTTGCCCATCCCCTTTTCTGTGTCATCTGTGAGTTTGCAATATCTGATAATCTGACTAAGTGTCGGTGCAAAATAAAGATGAGGCCCTGGCTCCACAAACAATTTGGGTCCAACATTTGTAGAAGCCTATCATATGACAAAAAGGAGTTGGAGTTTAAAATACTGCTGCTTAGTTGGGGCCGACCATGACATGCTTAGTTAGGAACATAACCAAAAACCCACATTGCCTAGTAATAGATGGTTAGAAGACTTTATAATAAGAGATGAAACATCATACGTTTTCTTTCAGTGATATCCGATAAAATATATGCACATAGAAGATTAGCATATATATGTTGTTACTGTTAATGGTTCTAGTTGATTAATGACCTATTAAGACCTGCCACTTGCAGAGCCATTTTGCAACAAAAACTTAAACTCTTGCAAATGTAATTAGACTAGCTGATCCATCCTTGCCAAGATTTTCACTGCAGAAAAACCTTATAGTTTAAGTTTAAACATAGTTCATTGCTGGTTTAATTGTATTCATCAGAATTTAGTAAACAATAATGTCCTTCCTTAACAATTTTGTTTGAGTGGTTCTGGTCCAATACGTCATTTAAAAGGAGCCTTAAGTATATTTACTTCATATCGTTAATACTTTTTAGTATTTATGGCAAAAATGACTTTTATGACCATTCATTGATGTTCTTTTTTGGCTTTTTCATGATAATTTATCCTTCAATATCTTCTGCTTTCAAGTTTCTATATGGATGAGAAGCATTTGTAGCCAAATCTGGGAATTTTGAGTTCTTGTAAAGCTGTATTTGTTTGTGCAGTTTATTATGTTTTTTAACTTATTTGGTCTATCCCTTGCCAATTATCAATCTAAACACCAAATTTATTGCCATTTTAGACTCTCTTTCATTTTTTAAGTTGGAAAAGTTTTTCTGCTATTGATTAAATATCTGTTGGCAGTGAGTAGTGGGTCAGGAAATTGGTGGCTACTAGTTGCAAAATTACCTCCAATGTCTAAAGTAGCTAACTTGCTATAATTGAAAGCCTTAATGGGTACTTATTGACTGCAAATAAGAAATTATGTATGGTATTTTCAGTTGTCAATTACCAGACATGGTTTATTTAACTCTTATTAGAGCTAATATAATTGATAGTGGTCGTGCAGTGCAAATTGAACTTCTATATAGTGTATTCTCAGAAACAGGTATATTCTTCTTATTATTGTTGTGTTGGTGCAATCACAGATTAAGCCTAATTGCCTATATCCATTTTGCTATATATACATTTATTTTTTTTAGAAGATCCCTTTACATACCTTGCATGAGATTCAGTAGCTATAGGGCTAGGCCTAAAAATTTTGGGGTCCTCATTATTAAAGCCCATAGACAAATGAACATAAGCAAGTCTAAATTTGCTTGCTATTGGTCCAAGCCCCATTAGGAAACATGATGTGTTGGGGGAAAGTAGAGAACCCAAATCCCACATCGTTATATTATAGTAGTGCAGAAGCCTTTATTTGTTTAGAGTAAGGAGCATAGAGCGTCCCTTCGGGGACATCCGATAAAATTGGAACGATACAGAGAAGATTAGCATGGCCCCTGCGCAAGGATGACACGCACAAATCGAGAAATGGTCCAAATTTTTTTGGGATTCTTCCCCTCTAAGCACTTGCATTAGAAGTTCACGCCATCTTCTCATCTTCCTAGGATTTTAGTTCAGGTGTTCAAATGGAAAATAGAAATGCCTCAAGCTTTCCAGTTATTCATTGTATTTTATTATTGTTGATAGTTTAGTTGTTAAATGAACTTCAAAATCTTAAACATTAGGATCTGCATAATGCCTCAAGCTTTCCAGTTATTCATTTTATTTTATTATTGTTGATAGTTTAGTTGTTAAATGAACTTCAAAATTTTAAACATTAGGACCTGCTTCATGCAGACAAAAACTAGAATTATAAACTCTTGTGAATGTAACTAGAATAGCAGCCGCAGTCTTTTGAAGATTTCCACTGC
Organism: Croton setiger; assembly: GCA_948099555.1. Taxonomy (NCBI): domain Eukaryota; kingdom Viridiplantae; phylum Streptophyta; class Magnoliopsida; order Malpighiales; family Euphorbiaceae; genus Croton; species Croton setiger. The sequence goes on along the minus strand of CANUEY010061941.1, from coordinate 21,580 downwards.
AGAAAAACTGTCTAATTAAAATTAAAGTTTAAACATAGTTCATCATAGACCTTCTTTAAGAAACACTATTTGAGTGGTTCTGATGGTTCAATATGTCATTTCAAAAGGAGTTTTGAAGTGATTTTTCACTTCATATTGTTAAATATTTTTAGTATTTATGGCAAGGATGATTTCTGTGGCCGTTCATGATTTTCTTTTTTGGCTCTTTCATGTTAATTTAGGCTTCGGCAATATCTTATGCTTTCTAGTTTTTGTATGGATCAGAAAAATTTGTAGTCAAAGCTTGTAATTTTGAATTCCTGGAAGACTATTTGTTTGTGCAATTTATTATGTTCTTTTACTTGTTTGGTCTATCACTTGCCAATTATCGACTAAACACCAAATTTAGTGCCATTTTGACTCTTTCATTGGTTTAAGTTGGAAAGGTTTTTCTTTAATTGATTAATTATCTTTGGCAGTAGGTATTGGTTCAAGAGATAGATGGTCACTAGTTGCAAAATTACCTCCAATGTCTAAAATAGCTTAACGCCAATAGGTGAAAGCCTTTGATGGGTACTTATTGACCGAGAAAATAAGACATCATGGTATTTTCATTTGTCAATTAATAGGCCAAGTAAGACTTGATTAATTGAACTATTTATAGTGGTCGAATTTGACTCTCCATGTTGCAGTGAAAATGCTAATATACCATTTGTAGGCACTAAAAGTTCCTGTTGGAGCCAGTCTGTATGTCGTTTTTCTGGAGTAGAGATTTAAGTTGAAACGGCTCTTTGAAGTAACTCTGAAAAATCCTCTCGTTGGATTTTTTGAGCAGTTTTGATTTAGTGTTCTATAATTTCAGGGATTTGTTGTGGAAATTGGGTGTTATTAGTAAATCAGAATGGGCTTTGGTCCAATACATAATTTGAGTCTCAGTTCTATAAGCCCGATACAAAATTGGTTTGGTAGTCCGACTTGTTTGAAAAGAATGCTGTTGTTTTACTGTTAGAACAAGGCCAATCCACTTCGTCTAAAATAGCTAATTAGAAGCATTTGTAAGGAGAGATGATGTTTAGATCTGCTCCTTAGGGACATCCGATAAAACGGGAACGATACAGAGAAGAGAAGATTAGCATGGCCCTGGGCAAGGATGACACGCCCAGAAATGGTCCAATTTTTTTTTTTTTTCAAAATTACCCCTGAAATTTTTAAACATTTCGACTTATTACCTGGATATTATGAATTTAATTCAATTAAACCCTTCTTTTGCACAAATGTTTGACTTCTCACCCATAGCTTCTGAATATTCTTCAGTTATACCCAACATCAATTGCACAAATTAATCCAAATTTCTGTACATTATTCGTTCTGGTTACCCATATTTTATAAATTTCTGTTCGGTTATGTTTTGACAGCCAAGTTCTAATCCTTATTTTCTGAATGTCATTCAGTTAAACCCATCTTTTGCATAAATACTCGACTTCTAACCCATATTTTCCGAATGTTATTCAATAATATGGCCAGGATTTTTAATACAAAATAATCCAAATTTTCATGCATTTTTCACTCTGGTAGCAAACGAGGTTGAACTTTATATTAACATATTAGCCTCTTTTTTTTCAAGCATACAAACAGAATATTGGAATGGTTATGATATCAAATAATTGAACCATAAATTTAAAAAATAAAAAAATAAAAATGAGACTTTGAATTCAATTAAAGAGAGAAAATGCCATGTGGTAACAAAAGATGATAGAAGGATTTGTACAATTTCATGAGGCTAAAATAAATGTCACGAAAAAGGTTAAAAATAGTTTGCTGGAATCTACCCTTGATTTGGTTATCTTACTAAGTAGTACTATATTTCTTCTGCATTTTACACTAGCAAAAAAGGCCACAAAAGGAACTTTAGCCAAGAAAACCTTAAATTCTTATCTTTGTGTGTTAAGATAGAAGGCTATAAGAAGGCATGTCTTCAATCCTTAGGACATCATCCATTAGAAGTTCCCTTTCCACTTGAGCTCGAGTGCACTTCAAAACTTCCTGAATATGCAACATCTGATTAGAATCCTTGCTAATATATAACTACTCCCTTTGGTAAATCAAAATTTTCACAAATACTAAAGCAATAATTTTAAGAACATGAAATTATACAGAAAAGATATAAGAAGATTGTATTCTCACATTAAACTCCATATATGTTGCATTCCTTTCTAGCCATTGTTTTTCCATTACCACAAAAGCCACACAATACAATAAATCAAACGCCCACTCGTTTTCTAAGAAAGCAAAAGACAAGACAACCATGTTAGTTAAAATATAAAAAAAAATCTTCCTAAATAATAAAATTAACCAAAATAACAAAACTCTAAAATTTTCATTTATTGAAATGATATTACCGTACAAAATGCTTAGTCAGTACAATATGAATGTACTACTAGTTCTTAGTTCTTACCTGATAACATCTGCAAGAAAACTGATCTGACAAATGACCTTGGCTTGGCTGAAAGTAAGAAAATAATAGGTTCGAAATATTAGTAATATTAAATATGATATCACTTCTTAGAAGAAAAATAAAGGGACTCTTGGTTATGTCTAGAGCTTTTCTTCTTTTAGATTTTAAAAAACACTTTTATGAAAAGCAGCAATTTATTGCTTTTACTAAAATGGTTTATAAACCGATTAAAAGCCCAAACAAACCAGTAAACAGATGGCTCTTAGATTTTAAGTTAAAAAGTGCTTAAAAGTTTCTTTAAGCAATTGCAATTAAACACCCAATTTAAGACTACTGCTAGAACGTTATTCAGTTTCTTGTTCCACTTACAGCCATAGGTATCAAGACCAAGCATTTGCTTGATCATGAAAGTGATATTTAAACCAGCAACAGCGAATGGATATTCCCAAACCGATCGCTGTCCTGCCTGCTTCTTTAGTAAACGTTGAAAAGATGTCTGCAAAAAATAAAAAAATAAAGCTTCGAAATACACAAATACTCCGACAACGAGATCTAATGTTTGAGTAAATTTATGATGTGTTTGTTCAGAAAACTATTATATTTACACACAGAGATTAAGTACTTACAGAAAACGTTTTGGCAAAGAATAACAGGTTCTCCAAAGAAATAAATCCAGCTCCTCTGTTCATCAAGAAAAAAATATTAAAAGCTTTAGTAGGAAGGAAAAAAAAACAAGAAACATGAAGAAAAGAAAGATGTTTGAGACAAGCATAGGAAACCTGAAATCAGTTGATGGATCTTTTCCTTGCCAACCCATTTCCTTCCATTGGTCAGATATTAACCCATGAAGTTCTTTATCAGGATATGTGGCTGACCATAGAGCTTTTAGAGCTTCCTGTTCGATTATGAAACTTCGTATAAGCTTCCTAAATAAATCATTATCATCATAATGCTTTAACATGAGTTATTATAAAAGTTTCTACACCTGGTGATCTGGCCTGGAACTATCAAATTTAACCTCTACTCGATGCCTTAATCTTTTCAGTCTTTCTTCCTGAAATATATTTAGAACATAACTCTTAATGGTGAAAAATATATTATAACAGGAGAACAATAAAGCCAGCTTAAAAGCCAAAAAAAAAAAAACTCAGAGAAACAAGTAAATAACTCGCTCTTCAAGTTTAATAGTGCTTGAAAATTGCTTTAAAGCCATGCTAAACGCCCAATTTCATGAACTAGCCATTTGTCAATAAGCATTATTATAATCAAGTAGAAAAAAAAAATACTAAGATTGGATAATGCCAATTTGATCAATTTTGTATAGCATCAAACTAGAACTAGAAGAACAGAAAAGTTTTGAAGATGAATTAAAAAAACTAGGAAAGCAACAGCAAATTATATATATAAAGAATATTTTTCTTGTTTCTCAATTACATTTCTATTTTTATCTTCAATTGAGCTTTTGAGGATTAATGTGTAAATTTTTTATAAACTTGCCTGTAGGGGTGTCAAGTTACTGATCCTTTCATAAGCTCCTTTTCGCTTGAAGCAAACACAAGTCAGGCCTTTCCCAATCCAGGTAGGCGATCCACACGTTGCATCATCTATGCACATAATAATGCCAACCATTAATTTGCATTTCAATACCTCAACCTATCAACTAGCACATAATATATTCCCAGCTGTCTCCAATTTTTTTAAAACCGAACCATTTAAAAAATATGATTCTGTTTTTTGGTAAGTAGTAATATAACACAATATAATTAGATACAATTATATTACAATACGACTTAATAGTCATATCCTAACAAAAGTTAAAAAATAAGTCAGAAAAGAAAAGAAATACAATACGCATAAACAGGGCAGTAAATGAATCGAGCTGGGCCGAAAACAGTAGTGTGCTCGAGCTCGTTAGTTCAGTGTGTTTAATTTTTCAACCCGAATTTGAATAACTTTTACCAGCCTTTAATAGCTCGACACGGCTCGTGTACACGCAATCCATAGAGAATAGCAATAGCCAATTTAATTAAGCAACCTGGGGGCTTAAAAGCTGGACCAAAACATTTCATAATGCTACTACTTCTATATCTATATATTTATGTGCAGGTGAAGAGATATAGGTGGTCGAGTCCACATAAGCTTACCCTATTTCCCACTTAATGATTGCAAGTAAATGAGGAGACGTTCGTGTGATTTGGTATAATTTCTGGTAATGATTTGCAAGTAAATGAGGAGATGTGCGTGTGATTTGGTATAATTTCTGGTAATGGTTGTTGAATGTTTTGGAAGGAAGCTAAAGCTGTCTCCCTAAAACCATTTTGACCCCAAAATTATTTGTTGGCGCAATCCGACAACAAAGCGGCTAAAAGAAAATAAAATAAAGGTCACGTGCCTTACCTTACGAGGGTAGTGTTCCTTTCTTTAGTGTGCACGCGAATACAGAGGAACATAATTTTATTCGTATAATTATAATTTTGGAGATTAATGTGTGGTTGTATCTGTAAGAGTAAACTTTTTTTTTCTTTTTTAACATAAATATATAAACTCACACATTGCTTATATATAGAGAAAGGATTCAGGGGGGCTAATTTTGAAAGCCTATAAATATCTGGTAAAAATTGACTCGTTTAACCATAACAAATTGACACATTTTTAAAGCCATAAACAATTTTGTAAAAATATATAACGTTGTGTGGTAAGGGAGGACTTAATTCCAAGACCTTTAGCTACTATCAAAAGCTACACTTAAATATGATTTATAGTCTATTCTACTTATATTTTTTTAAACAATTTTCATAAGGATCCAACAAATCACTTGAAGTTTATGTGGTTATAATAATGGTCGGAGAGTAAGGGTCTTACTAGTGGTAGCCAAACTTGCCCAAAAAAAATCGGCGATTTTGGCCTATCAGTTAACCGGAACTGACTCTGTATTTAAATCGGAACCATAAAACTTGGACTCGAATCCGATTTTGGCCTATCAGTTAATCGGAACTGACTCTGTACTTGAATTGGAACCATAAAGCTTTGGACTCGAACCCGATTTTGGCCTACCAGTTAACCGGAACTAACTCTATACTTGAATAGGAACCATAAAGCTTGGACTCGAACCCGATTTTGGCCTATCAATTAACCAGAACTGACTCTGTACTTAAATCAGAACCATAAAGCTTGAACTTGAACCCTAGAAGACGATTCGGTTCAGGTTCAAACATTTTCTAAACCGTGGTCTACCATGAACCGAAATAGTGAACCACTCGTGAACTCCCGGTTCGAATCGCTTGAACCGTCTACTAACCGAGTTGCCGGTTAACCGCTAATCATCGGTCCGGTCCTAATCCCTCGTTCGCTGAATTATGGCCCATCGCAATCCAAACCTGGCCTGTGATTATGTCTAGGTCTTACCATCTCTACCGCCACCAACTATCATCATGTTGCATGTTGGGTAATATGTTTTTTTTAACAATGATTAGGTGATGTGTTGTCGAATTTTACCCGACAAAATTAGAAGAGATGAGAATTAGGACATGAGAGTGAAGACACGCGCTTAGCTGTATGTATGGGACCAGAATCCGACCACATGGGAACAAATGGCATCCATGTGAGCACTTGATCCAATGTGGCCGGAGATGTTCTACACGCACTTGTAGAGGAGAGTGAACTCGAACAGTACTAGAACTCATTTCACCCAATTAATTTTTTTCTTACGAATTTACTGAATAACTATAAATAAAAATTAATAAACTTTTATTTAGACTTACTGAACTTTTTTTTTAGAAGAAAGACTTATTGAACTTGAACGCAAGTTTGGCATAAACTTTTTAAAATTTAACTTGATAAAATCAAAACTTGTTTTGGCCTCAATTGCTTAGTTTATAGTGCTCTACCAAAATCCAAAATATATCCATGGAGCCATATTTTCACTAACTTTAAGGTAAAAGAAAATATTACATTTCATTTTTAAAAAATTATTAAATTTGCTTAACACTTAATTTAAAATAATTTTTTTAACTTATAAGTCAAATTAAAAAAAAAAAGCGTTTAATCGAATTATTTAAAATTTATAACTATACACTTTACTCCATTATAATGAAATAAGTCTTTAATTAATGGATACTTAAGTGATGAACATTTTATTTTATGTTCCTTCAAAAAAAAAAATTATTTTGTGACATCAAAGAATTTTCTTATTGGAAAATATGATTGAAAAATCACATTTGCAAATCATAATAATAATAATAATAGATTCCATATTTTAAAAATTTACTATATTTAAAGAAGTTAAAAAATAGAAATAATATAATCAATAACAAAATATATTGCACAAAAACACCAAGACAAATAATTATTTGAATTTATTAACATCTAATAAATTCATAAACAAAAAAAAAAGAGTTAAATAAAATGATGATTTTGCATAATATAATAATTAACAGAAGCAACAAACACGACCATTTTTTTTAATAAAACAAACATGACCATTTCCTTACAAGAACGGCGACGGCAAGAAATAGAATATTAGTTACGTTATTGGCTAGCTATTGTTGGTTTGTTTGCCTAATAACTACAAATGACAGCGAAGCATTGCACTTGGACCACCACCGTTCCCGTAAAGACACGACTATAATAGCTAATCTAGACTCTCACCGATGCGGGACCCCTGCTCCGTGTTTCTATTTTGGATGGATAATGTTGGAATTTACCATTTTAATTTTAATTAAGTGAAAACGAGTAATTTTAGCATTTTATTTTTCAAAAAAATAAATTTATTTTCACTTAACTTTAGCGTTCATTTCTATCATGGATTATAATTAATTACAAATTACACAAAAAGAATATCATTTTATTCCCTCCCTCTCCAATAATTAATGTTTTACTATTCTAATACTATTAATAATATAATTATATATATATATTTAAAAAAAAAAGATAATTATTTAAATAATTAATGTTTTACTATTCTAATGCTATTAATAATATAATTATTTTTTAAAAAAAATAGAAGATAATTATTTAAATTTAGCCTATGAGAGTAAACATTTTTATTTTATAAAAAAAATAAAAGTCCCTTGAATTTTCCAAAATGAAAAATTTGGACTAATTTTATAATAATCCTACCTTAATTACATTTCCATTTGTTTGAATTCAATATTTAAATCATTTATATAGTATCTATATTATTTATTCAAATTTCAAATGTGTTTTAAAAAATAAACAATAATGGAAGGATCACCAATCATAATACAGATCCTGCAATATTTAGAAGTAGTTCGTTTTTTCTATTACTATATAAAAAATATAAAAACTATTTAAGGCAGAGGAGATTCGAATAAGAAAAATGAAAATAGAAAGTAGAATAAACGAGTTCGATCAGTAAACTAAAAAGAAAATAAAATCAGATTGGTCATAGAGAGAGAAGGAACCTGTAGAAGAAGAAGTAGAACCGTGAGAGCATCGAGAGATGGAGGAAGAAGAAGGAGAAAAAGTACGAATCGCGACGCAATTCCCTTGAGTTCGAACTATGCTCATTTCAGTCTATAAGCTTTTCTCAATCTGAGTTTACTACTTTTTACAGTTGCAGCGGCACAGCTTCTTCTTTCTTCTCTTATGTGAATAAGTGGGAGTGATATGACGAAAATACCTTGATTCTTCGCCACGTTCCGCTTCATATATGGCAACTCATGGATTTACCTAAATTTGCGCAAAGCTTTTTACTTTTTTCCTTAAAAAAATGGGGAATTATATTTAAAAAAAAAAACTTAAATTGACGAAAAATATTACTATGCATTATATTTCCTATATTGATTGGTACTCAAATTAGTAATTTTATTTGTAAGGTTACATTTTTAGAGTTTTCATAGAAAAACAGTTAAGTAAAACTATTTTTTTTCTCTGACATTAAATAAATATATTCCTTTTATTGTATTAATATTTCTATGAATTCCGATTTAAAAAAAAAAAGAATTCCAATATTGTAATTCCACGCTTTGATTTTAATAAAAAGAAAAGATATTATTTAATTTATTCTATAATTAATTTTTTAAAAGTAAATTTACTTTTTAACCAAACCCATATTTAGAAACTTCATTTGAATGAGGTAAATTGAATGTATAACTAAATGTTTTAGCTCATAAATGAAAATTTTGCAATTTAACAAATTAATTAATTAATCAATTTATAAAAAAAATAATTAGAATGCTAATATTATAATACTATTTTTCAATTGATCTTGAATTAATTTAATATATATTTTTAATACAATTATTACGTTATTAACTTATGTAATCAACAGAAAGTTACTAATATATTTTATCTTTATATAAAAAGATACACTACTCTAAAATGATTCCTAGAAAAAGCTACTCACCTACTTGCCTTTTTATTATTTGCTTGTTTTTATTATTATTTTTCAAAGTTTTTATTACTTTATAATTTTGGAGACATTTTTTAAATTTAACTTTCAAAGAGGAATATATGCTAATTAATTGATCCTAGCATATGATATGATATTACAATCAGACACAGCAGACATAATTAGTCATAAATTAAGTACCAAATTGATTGATATTAACAAAATGATATAAATTAAATTCAATACTAACAAATTATTTTGATATAAATGTATATCAATGGTCTACTTTGATTTAATTTTTACTAATTACTTTATATTTGAATCAAACTGAATAGGGTTAATTATAGGATGATTATAGTAAAAATTAAGATACGACAAATCAAATTACAGATATGAACGAGTTTTATTTAATTTTATGTTGTAAGAAATACATATGTTTTCCGGCACATTTATTTTTAGACCGCAGAAATGGAAGAAATTGACTACTTATAGTTTGGTCGTGGCATCATAATGTAACATATGATTCTTTGGATTTAAGAAAGTCGGTCTTTTTATTTTTTATTATTTAAAGAAAAATAGAACAAATAAATAAGGGCAATATAGACATTAGAAGTAAGTTTGTAGTTTTGTCAAAGTAAGCAGACATGTGTTCGTTCTTGGTGACAGCAAGTCTAATACAGTCCTCGTGGCAGGCCTCTAAATGACAAAAACTCCCACACTAATTAATTAGTAATATCACTCTCCAAATAACACTCGCTTTGTTCATGAATCTGGTAATTATTAAAGAAATTATTAGATGTTTTATCATTTTTTCTGTTATCGGTAAAAATGATAAAAAGCAACAGATACATGCTAAATATGTAAATATATAAAATTAAAACTCTCAAGTGCATTTATGATTTTATTCCTATCTTTTATGAAAATAGTAAAAATATAGAGGTAAAAATATAGAGATCTTGAATTCGATTCATATCAATTATATATTGCTATCTGATCTAATAACGATCTTCTTTATATTAAAAAAAAAAACTTTACCTCCAAACATATTACAAACTCAAATTAATATCAAATTATATTTTGTAAGAATGAAATTTTTTATTTATATAAAAAGGTATGGAAGATATTTTTTTTTAATTCTTTATAATTAAGAGAAAATATTGTTATTTACAAAAATAAATAATTCTTATATTCTCACCAATAAATTCTAATCTAAAACATGCAAACAAACTTATCCACTTATTTCTTCTTTAAAAAAAAAATTCTCCATTAATAATTTTCGTTGGCTTCATCCAATAATGCCAATAGACGTTGGTGTATAATAACGTTCTAGAATAGCGCGTGGATCAAATAAGAATAACAATAAATTCATTATGGGGAATTTGAGTTTGATGGCAATGTCAAGAAAAAAAAAAATCCATGTTTTTGAAATTATTAAGCTCATATGTTGTGTTTCTATAGACAGTCTACTCGTTCCAAATGATTTTAGATTTAGATTTCACTGCTACGTGGCTTTACAATTGCAAAGTTGGAAAAATAGAAGGAAGTAATATATAAATGTGAGACTTGCCCTCTGAAAAATTGAGACTTGCCCCTGAAAAAAACATGTGTTCATATTTTATAAAAAGGTGCCTTAAAAAGCTACTCAAATCGTTAAGCTACTTAATGTAAAAAAACAGTTTTAACACTTCGCTAGTTATTTAAAAATGTTGAAGAACACAATCTGAAAATCGTTCAGTCATTTATTTAAAGAATAGAAGCAGCTAAAATATCAAAAGGAATATAAAAAAATGTAATCAACTATTGCTAAATCATGTTAAACTATAATGCAATGTAAAGAGAAAATAAGTAAATATAGAGAGTGCAGGCCATTACATATTTGATAACTTAGTTCCCTAGAATTAAAAGGGGAAAATAATATACAATCATCAAGCTCTTCTTGTGCATGCAAGCCTTGCAATGCAGATCTTCCCTATCATGTAAAGAATCTTCTTTGATGTATTTGTGGAGACAGTAAATGTTACAGAAATTACGGCAATGAGTCCGCAACTATACCTCTGATTGGTCCCTCCAAAAGGGCTTATTGTTGTTATGATTGGATCAAAAAAAATCATGAATTCAAATATCGCATATCAGCAAGCTCTCCCAATCATCTTCATCTTCTCCACCAGTCCGGAACTTTCAACCTCTTGTTTCTATGTACAGAGAGTTGGACACTAGGAAGCTTGTGTTTTACTTGCCTCCATAGCATGTCGACTGCGTCATCCTTCTTTGGTGGGTATTGGAATTCGAAGTGGTGGGAAATGATCTTAAGCTTCCTCCACATTTCGATCCATCTATCTTTAGGAAATTTCCGTAGTTGATTAACCATGTAACCGGGTTGAATTGCTTCTTTTACAGAGAAGAAAATAGAGAATTCGCTGTAGTCAATTTCACCCTCATAGGGGAGCTCAATCCGATCACTAACAATGACCGGAACACAGTGGCTTACAATAGCATCAAAAAGGCGACAGGAAGATGGTGTGTCTCCTGCAGGATTTAGGCAGAATTTTGATGATCTCATTCCTTCAGTTGACTGGTATGCCAGAAAAAGAGAGAAATGAGATATGAAGAAGATAATTAACACAAAATTACTTCACAAAAATTGAGGCTAATCAAGCCATTTATCATAATCCTTTAAAAGGAGATTCCACCAAACACAATTGCATATTAAATGTCCTCAATGCAAGGGACTCAACTTCAGGGAGGAGGACAAACATTTAATGACAAATTAAGTACAAATAGCAAGCACAAAGTCTAGAAAAGTTCATGGACAAATAAAAGCTATCCAGTTGAAACTCTAAAAACTGTAATCAGGGAATCAAAGTTACTATTGTATCAAGTATAGTCTTATGGGCCATTAAGTATGATAGGTAATAAGCACATGTGAATTTGCCTAGTGTGGCAGGGTATTTGCACATAGGGGCAGACACAAACCTAGTCCTGTGCTGTGGCTTTATCAAACCAAAACAGGTACTGAGAAGACTACCCAATTACATTATCAATTTGAATGATTTCTTATAACTTCAGAAGACATACCACTTTTATCGTTTCTGCTGTAGCTGTGCTTTGCTCAAAATGAATATCAGCATTGCCGGCTAATATTTTTGCTAGTTTAGCTCGAACTACACCATCCTGCAGCACAACAGGATTGTTAACAATCACTCTGTCATCAAATTGGAGGTTTTAGATTGATGTAAAAGTGGCATACATACATCTTTTCTAATTGTATTCCCACGGAAGAAAAGAAGCGTGGTACGAGATTCAAATGGATCAGAAACTTCATCATCTGTAAAAGAATCAACCACATGTACATATGGGGCCACAACATCTTTCCTCAGTGTTGACAGGGACTTGGGGTAGCGGCCGAAGTCAACAACAATAAGAATGGACGCATTCAACTGTTCTCGGAGAAATCTAAAAGCATTAGGATGTGTCATGGGAATCACATGGTCTCTGCCTCCAGACCTCTGCCAGTACTTGGATTTATACAAGAACTCTATTACCTCAACCTGGAATTGAAACCATCTTATATAATCAACATTGATAACACCAAAATGATGCTGAAGTTCAAACAAAAACATGATCAAAGTAGAAAACTTTAAATACTATGTTTAAACAATTTAGCTACTCGTATGCAGGGAATAGGGTTAAAAAACCCAATTACCACCTGACTTTGAAATTTACTATCATGGCCTTCTGGTCAGAAAATTTATGATCAAAACACCCAATGATTGCTAGATGATCATTCATTATTTGCTTACGATATTTCAAAAAATTAAAAAAAAAAAAGCCATGGAAACAACCTGGGTAAGTTAGTATTAAATAAATAAATAAAAAGTAAGATCTGTGATATTATTGTCGCTGTCTCCCTGTAATTGTATTATACATAATTAAATCTAAATTCCTGGAGAGATCTACCTTTTTCCTTTCTTTTAGTAGTACAGATAGACAAAAAAGAGACTTTCGGCATTTGTGGTTTACTCCGATAAATTCGCAAGAATAGGGCATCCTAAGTAGATTAATACATAAAACTACTTCCTTGATGGCACAACTGAAAACCGTACATTTCAGACCTTACTGGTAAATATACAAAAGTGGGTAGTACTAGTGATTCATGTTTAATTTCGAAACAAAATGTACAAGTATAATTTAAAATTTAGATATATAATTAAATAAAAAAAATAATCTAAAACTTGCTATATATGATCTCTGTAATATGTTGTTGAATTTTCTGAAGATTTAGCTTAATTTTCAAATGACCTAGAGCAAAATTTAAATCAATAAGACAATCACATTTCATTTCTTTTGAAATAATTCCCTTATTTTTTAGGCTTTTCTCATCAAACAGCTGATTAACTGCTCTAATTACTATTATCCCTTCCCTACCTACAATTGGCAAAGCTACTAAAAATAACTAAATCCAAAATGTATATATAGATCAAAATTGAACAAGATAGGAACCTAAAACTATAAAGGAAATGGACAAAACTATACCTGCAATTGGCGATCTATCTCAGTCTCCGGATCCGTCATGAGATGGCCATGCGAATTGAAGCTCAAAGACGAGAAAAACGGCACGAAGAAAGCGTCAGCTTTTTCCGGATCTGAAACCCTAACAACCTCTCTTCTCTCCTCCTTTCTATCGCCGTTATACAAAAGCGACGCCATTAACCAATATTCTACACTATGTTGCTTTCTTAATCCCGAATTCTTCGGCCATCGCGGCAAATTCTCCGCCGTTATAGGCGCATCGTCATTTCCTCTGCTCTTACGATCCATCATGGCTACGTTGAACCTTCGAGGAAGATCATACATGTAAACCTTAAGAGGAGGGGACACGGTTGCACACGGTGAGTGTGCATTGGCGGCCGTTGGCTGTTGGAGGAGAGGATAGAAGTATGATCGGAAATCAACGGTGCCGATGAAGATAGAGTAAGAGAAGACTAGTAGGAAGAAGACGAATAATGTAGGAAAAATCACTTTCCCGTACATCTTGGGAGATATGTTGCCATTGCCGTTGCAGGTGTTTTAGGATGTCGTTTTTACCACTTTGTAGCAACTGATACGTCTTTTTTGCTCTAACTACTGTGCGTTAAAGTGGGACATGATAAAGAGTAATAAAAGATACTGCGCTCCAGTTCTCATATTTTTTACATTATTAAACTCTCTTCCCGCTCAACAAATTTTTACTCTTTTACCATTTGAAATTAAAATTTATTTTTCATTTTTACTTAGAGCAATCTACATTGGAACACCAGTCGGACCGGGCCGCGATTTAAGGAGGAGGTAGCATGTAACTGACCTGAGACTGATGGGCCGAGAACGGACTGGTTTAACTGGTAGGATTTGGATATTATGGCGAGTTGAAACTGACCAATTTGCTAGCGGGTTAAAACTTTCAGAATTGGCGGATCCAGACGATTTCTGACCAAATTTTTTAAAAGAAATCGGTTGTCAGTAGGTCAAATAATTTTTGGCCTATTACAAGTTAGAGCAGACCACGATTCAAAGAGAGATTGAACCTGAATCGAACCGGACATTAGCGGACCAAACTGACAGTTTTACAGGCCAACCCGGCCATGGCCAAGTTTAGATCAATCCTAAATTTTAAGATTGCTTTCATCTAAAGGTGATTTTAACAAATAAAAGTAAATTTCAATAATTTTTAAATATTAGATAAATATCATATTTTTCAGTATTTTATAAGAAAATATATATATTTTTAAAAAGATACACGTATATTTCATATTTTCTATTATGTATGTTTTATAAGAAAATACACATATTTATCAATATTAAAAATAATATTTATTCAATATTTTAAAATATGTGACATTTATTAAAAATAAATTAAACAAAACATTTATTATAATTTTCTTCATTTAATTGCCATATCACATTAACAAAATTCTAAAAAAATTTTTTTTTTTAAGAAATCTAAAAAATTTCTTTAATGCTAATTAATGGTTAAGCTTATGCGACAATATAAATCGTGCAACATATCATTTATTTATTTTGAGTAATGAGATGATTGGCTCCGAATTTTAATAGTGATCTTTTATAAATAAATATTCAACCATATTAATCATCCACTCTTTTAATTTTACTCCTCCACAACATATTAGTTGCAATATATCTTATCATTGAAAATGTTCTTTAATTAGTAGTTGAAATAAAAATCCAAACACTATTTTGAATATGGCTTAGAGAGATCAAAATGTAATTATTTGTACACTTTTACGAATAAACATAAACATAAATAAATAAATAAATAAATAAATAAATATATATATATATATATATATATATATATGGTATTTTTCAGTTTAGGTTTCTCACATTAAATTCTACTTCTACATAGATGGGACAATTTAGGAACTCTTTTAACTCTTAAAATGTTAGAGACTATTGAAAATGATTTGGAGGCTATTAACGTCAGACTTGCTTTTTTACTTTAATTTAATGGTAAAATTGTAAAACTAATGCTATATGATTTATATTTGTGTTTTTTCAGAATCAGTTTTTTATTGAAGAATGGAGCTTCAAGAATTTAATTTATGAATTTTATGTATTTTATTTTACACTTTATGGAGTTGTTTCTTAAAAGCTTATTTATATTTTAATTATTTAATTTACTTTTAATAATTTTTTATTATAAAAAATTCACTATTTATTATATAATTTAAGTAATTTTTAGTTGTATAATATAACTTGAAATGTGTATTTGATAAATATCCAAATATTATTTGACTTGAAATGTGTATTTTTATTCGGATTCGTTTAGTTAGTAAAATATGTTTATTATGACCTTAAAAAAATTATTTATTTTGGAATCACATAATTTATAACAAATCACTACTCTAATTATATCTTAATAAATTTTATATTCACATTTCAGCTTTGATAACGGTTGAATTATACATCGTGGCAAAATTTTCAAAACCTATTTTTTGTTGGAGAAATCAATCAAATTATTATCAGGGATTTTTGGCACCTTATGCATCAATGGTAACCTCTGTCAACTACAACCCTGAAAATAGAGTCTGTGAACAAAAATGTGAAAATAAATAAATAAATAAATAATTGATTTCAAAATGAGAAAACAATACAATTGATTTTGCACTATCCTAGAGCATTATTGGGTCACCAAGCTAGTTTGCTACCGAGTCGATCTTCTTCTTCGAGAGTCTACCGAAAACTTTGCTCTCAATTGTTCTATCATTTCATCCTCTATTTTTTTCTTATCTCCTCTCAACCTATGAGATTTCGAGCTATCATTCAGCATCGAAAAAAATCACAAATAAGAAACTCATAATTAAAATCCACAGACAGCTCGTGAATTAACTTGTTAATAGTTAAGGCAAAAGAGAGTGATTACCTGAGTTTGCTACCATATGTGATTGAGTGGACTGCTTATTGAAGATGATGTTAAGCTACGATTCTATGAATTGCTAGAGAGGAGATAAGTAAAGAGTCTTTCAGTAAAAAATTGAAAGTTTGCTGTTGGAATAGGGTTAGGTTTTGATATGTTGACCTTCGTCTCCATCAATTTGACGTGCCACTAGTAGACTAATGGCTGTTTTGGACTAGACTAATGGTTGTTTTGGACGGCAAAGCAGAAGAAGACTAAGAGGAAAACTAATGATATGTCAGTCGTTTTGAAGAGCTGGGTGATTGGTTGACAGGCAAAACGACACGTTCCATAGTGAAGAACTCGGTAATGTAGAAATGAACAGTTCTCATACCATTTAGCTTTATATCTATATGTAGATAATATTTATGACTTCAATTATGCATAAATTTAGTATATTTTGAAGACAACTCACATGGTAGTTGCTAATCAAGCAATTGTGACGGAGATTTTTCAAATTTGGAGCTAAAATGATGAGGAGTGAAAGAAAATTAAAATTTATTCTATTTAGGTCGCGAGTTAAAATTTAGAACTTTTTAATTATAAAGGTAGAAGTTTAAGCACGATTAGTCAAAATTATCCCTCCCTTCATTTACTACGGACCTATATTATAAAATATGGAATAATTCATAAAAACTTTAAAATAATTTAATTACGTTCATTTATTTTTGCCCAATATAAAATTATTATAATCACCTCCCCCAGATATGCTATAAGATTCCACCATTCCCACACGCTAATGTGGCTGACCTAACTGTTTGACTCTTGGAAAAGTGAAATTGTAGTAGATATAACAAAAATAATTTTGTTAGTTTGGTCATTTTTTAGGGTTCTTTTATAAATATAATATTGTTTAAATTATAATTTTTTCATTCGTAATCAGCTGATTGAGAAATAATTTATTTTTTTTATTTTTCTCAAGTGTTCCATACCTAAGTATTATAGTCGGTTGTCCGAAAATAAATTTATTTTTTTACTATTACTTTAAAATAATAAATTTATTTTTTTTAACAAATTTAGATAAATAAATATATTTTTTTTCTAATTTTTTTATATTTTCTCATAAATTTAGAATCTATGTATAAAATTTTAGGGGAATGTTTTCAATTTTTTTTTTTTAAATGGAGGATTAAATGTGAAGTTTTACACTAATCTTCTTCTTCCTCACAATGCTACCGCCGTATGATCTTCAATTGAGCATCTTATATACAACCAGTTACCAACCTTCTAATAAAAAACCTAATCAGCAATGAAAATATGGTGCAGTGACAATCAATCTTCTTTAATTTCATGAAATTGATGCAATTTCAAATTAGAATCAGCAAAGAATATTTCTTCATCCTTTCACCATGTTAGCTAAATTATTTTAAAAGGATTATGACTAACAATTTACAGTAGTTGCTCAGGTGACTATCATTAATTTCAAATATAGCTAAGAAAAAAAAGGAAAGAATTGTTTGTGCAACTGATAAAAAATGATTGTTGAATTTTCTTATAAAAATTATTGTGTGTGTTTTTTGTCGAAGAGTTTCAGAACTGAAGATATAAATCCATGCACGTTTATTTTTCTGCTACTGCTTCTATTATGGAATCCATGTCCAGTAAGGTCAGGGATGATAAGGAACAGTCTAGGTGGAGACGTGTTTTTTGAGGATAATTTTAGTATATTTAAAATATTTGTGGTATAATTTAGGGGTTTTTAGTTTTGTGATATTTTGTTAAAAGGGAACTATAAAGAAGCCCAAAATCGCTATTAATTGAAGATCCAATTCCAAGCCCGCTAATACGCCCAAATAAGTATATTTAAACCGGTAGGCGTGAACTGTGAAGTAAGGAGGGATTTTTCAATTCCTGCGCTGCGCTTACTTTCGTATAGCTTCTTCATCTTCACAATTTTCAGTTTTTCTCTTTTTCTGTAACAAAATCCAGCATCTTTTTAGCACCTTTTACTTTTTGTTCCTTCCACAGTTACAGCCTTACCTAACTCGAAATAATAATTTATATAATACTTTTATATAAAAAAAAAATTAAGAAAACAGACGTATTTTTTATAAAAAAATATAAAAAACTTTCAAATTTAAAAAACATTCAAAAGAGAAATATCAGAAAAAATAATAAAAAAGTTAATATTTAACTGAAATAAAAGAAGTGAGTTAACAGAATTTGAATAAATGACGACATATTATACAAAAATATATATTTTTAATAAATAAATAAATACAATTTTATGTGACACAATTTCCTATTGCTAGCCGTAAAACCTTAATAGGGTAATTATTTATAAGTTACTGGAATTTTGTATAATATATTATGAAGTCCTTCTATTTTGGAATTGTATTAATAGGTTCTCCAGATTTTAAAAATTGTACTATCAGATCTTTTCGTCCAAAAACGGCGTTAGCCCGTTAAAAAAGTCAGCTAATTTTGATTACAATTTTTTAAAAATGACAAAACTACCTTTTGGTTCATTCGAATCGGACCATAATTTATTTAAATCAGACCATGCTAATTAAACCTAATATTTAAATCAAACCATTTCTTCTTTCTCAAAACATCATATCACCATGGCTACATCACAAAAGTTAGGAATTCTAATATTTCTATCTAATTTGATTTTAGGGTCATTGAAAGTCATCACAACTTTATTATTTCTGTAAAAATAGATAGATAGAGATGAAATATCCAACATTGTTGTTTGTTTCTGTCTGAAAAGTTATTTTGAAAATATAAGAACATAAAAAATCATTGACTCCGCTAACAACCAGAGAGAGACATATGGGAAATCCTAGCCGCTTCATTTTTAGCAAAGCTTTTCTCTACCAAGCAAATGGGAAACCTAGCCGCTTCTTTCTTTCGGTGGTTTATGATATCACCAAAATCTACTTATTCACGAAAATTGATTGGAAAATTAAAACTCCTAAATTGATTGGAATATTAAAACCCCAAATCAATTACTCCAAACCTTATTAAAATCTAACACCAACCCAATTGGGAAAAAAAATAAAAAAAGAAAGAAGAAAAATAAATAAGAGAAAAATGAATTGTAAAAAAACAAAAAAAGAAAGAAGAAAAACAAAGAAATAAAAAATAGATTATGAAAAAAAAAAAGAAATAAAGAAGAACAACAAAGAAATGTAAAATGAATTGTGAAAAAAAAAAGAAATAAAAAGGAAAAAGAAAGGAGGAGAGTTGGTTTGATCATTTTACGTTTAATTATGATATGTAAGAGTGTAAAAATGTCATTTTAATCTAATTTAACAGTCACTTAAACTCATTCTGAACGAGATAACCTAATAGTATAAATTTTAAAAACATAAGAACCTATTAATACGATTTTTAAAATAGAAGTATTTCAAAATATATTACGCAAAGTTTTAGGGACTTATAAATAATTATCCAACCTTAATTCACAGTCCAATAAAGTTAAAGTTTTTCATTAATTTGCAGAAAAAAAAAAAATCATTTCTACTTTTTGTATATAAATGACAAAAGGGAGTATAATTTTATAAATACGAAAATAAATTTTTGTTTTTCTTCATTCTCTCAAAGAAAATGGCATTGTTCCGGCTAAGTCCCGGCGACATCACCGGATTTAAGTTTTTATTCTCTCTAGCGATTATGTATGCTCTTATGTCGGCGGTTTGTTACTCTATTATTCATATGAAGTTCATTAAGCCTTTGCCGATCGACGCTTCTCTTGATCGCTTCTCTGAGGCTAGAGCCGTCGAACACGTTCGAGTTTTGACTAAAGACGGTCGCCAAGTCAGTCTCGGTTTTCCTTATTTTATATGTTAATTGCTAATTTCGTTGAAAGAGTAATCGAAATGTATAGTTAATTGTAATATAAAGTGAACTTTAGCTTTGAATGTTGGTAGGAAGGGCGTCATGGATTAAGAGAAGCTGCTGTATATATTAAAGAGCAGTTGGAAATTATTAAGGACAGAGCTGGATCGAACTTCAGGTTTAATCTTTTTTTAAATTTTGTACTATTATTTTACTTTTAGTTTAATTTAAGTTCTGTAATGTCTAATTCATTTTTTCGTTTCTGATTGTGTAATTTTTGCAGAATTGAAATTGACGAGAATGTTGTTAATGGTTCCTTCAATATGATATTTCTGGGACATAGCATATCTCTGGGGTACAGAAACCATACAAATATAGTCATGAGGTAACTCTTTTTTTTTTCTCGTTATTATTGGATTTTGTTAGAGATTCAGCTTCTCTTGAAGTTTCTGGTTCTTTTGTTTTGATATTAAATGATATATCAATTATTCAAGACTGTCGAGCGGAAAAAGAGTCTATTCTATCATGTATAATGCTTTAATTGCAAATGGGGGCCACTCTTTATCGCAGTATATGATTAAACATGTATTTGGCTGGTTGGTATCCTGAGGAAATATTTTCCATTATTTTTTGAGTAGTTGGACATAGAGTGCCTTCCTTGAGAAATCTTGAATCTGGAGTTTTATTTTATTTCTTTTGGTGAGGAGGTTCATTCACATTAAAAACTTAAGTGGGGCATTGGAAATGAGTTAATATTGTCCTATCAAACCATAAGACTGCTTATAAATGACATTTTATATTTATAAGCTTTGAATTTATGCGTCATAAAATTTGGTAAAAATGTGTTGAGATAATTTCTTCTAAATGACAGGATATCTTCTGTAGATTCAAATGAAACTGACCCATCAGTTTTAATTAATGGTCACTTTGATAGTCCACTCGGCTCACCAGGAGCTGGTGACTGTGGTTCATGTGTTGGTAAGTACGTTAAATATCTCAATCTAATTAATGATGCATTTGTTCCCCATTTCTATTCAATCATATAGTTCTCCTTTTCTTTACATTTTTTTTTTTTAAATAATTGTTTTGCAGCATCAATGCTGGAACTATCAAGAGTTATTGTAGATTCCAATTGGACCCCCCCTCACCCCATTATTTTTCTTTTTAATGGTGCAGAGGAGCTTTTTTTGTTGGTATGAAGTCATAACGTTAATCTGTTTAAAATTTTATTAGTTAATGAAGATGCTAACCTAAATGTATACCATTTGTTGTCCCCCCTCCCCCCCTCTTTTGAGATTAATATTACATTGATCATTATAAATAATATCACTATTATGGGTGAGAATCCACTTTGTAAACCACTTTATGGAATCACAGGCCATTAGGTATCCTGAAATGAAGACCTAGCATCATGCAAGAATTGCAACTTGGTTACATGCTGTCATATATATATATATATATATATATATATATATATATATATATATATATATATATATATATATATATATATATATATATATTTTGTTTAAACTATTGTTCTTATTTAAGCTGAATAGAG
>CANUEY010061892.1:0-12217 GCA_948099555.1 Croton setiger | reverse complement strand
TCCATATTGTATATGTTGCATATAGTGTGTTTATGCTTTGGTTTGTAAGCATAATTTTATGCAGTTTTTGGCATGTAAATAAGTGGTGCTATGTTTATAGCCTTTTGGATTAACTACTGTTATATCCATATATTGATATATTTAAAATGTTTGTTATGCCTATAAATGTTTATAGTGCTGTGAATGGCCAAATTAACCTTAATAGGTTATAGAGAAAAGATAATTGTATGGTTATATGTTTTGATATATGATTGCTATTTATATGTTTGAAAGACTAAAATGAAAGTAACATCATCTGACGTATATGTTAAAAAAAAATGGCCTGTTTTATGACATAGGAATATAGTAAGAGGTGTCACATTACGAGTTCTTAGTAATGCCATTTGGGTTGACGAATACTTTAGTTGTGTTCATGGCATTGATGAACAAGATATTTCAGTCATTGCTTGACAAGTTTGTCATTGTGTTCATCGATGACATTTTGATCTATTCAGAAGATCTATTGGAGCATGAGAGACACTTATATGCCAAGTTTTGCAAGTGTGAATTTTGGCTAGATTATGTGATGTTTCTGGGGCATGCTATATAAGCTGACGGGATCGAGGTAGATTCTAGAAAAGTAGAAGCAGTTCCGAATTGGCCACAACCGCGGAGTGTTACCAACATCAAGAGTTTCCTTAGTATGGCTGGTTACTATCGCCGGTTTATCAAGGGATTCTCCTTGATTGCTGCACCTTTGATTAAGTTGCTCAGAAAAGATGTTCCTTTTGTTTGGTCAGAGGCTTGCCAGCACAGTTTTGATCAGCTGAAGGAGAAGTTAACTACAGCACCAATGTTAACTATTCCTTCAAGTACAGGTGGTTTGTGGTTTACAGTGATGCTTTTTATCAAGGATTGGGTTGTGTCTTGATGCAGCGAGGTAATGTTATTACTTATGCTTCAAAGAAGCTGAGAACACATGAAAAGTCATATCCAGTATATGATCTTGAGCTAGCCGCAGTGATTTTCGCTTTGAAAATCTGAAGACATTACCTATACAGAGAGACTTTCCAGATATTCATCGATCACCAGAGTCTGAAGTATCTGATGACATAGAAAGAATTGAACTCTAGACAGAGAAGTTGGATCGAGTTGCTTAAGGATTATGATTGCACCATCGAGTATCATCCAGGTAAAGCTAATGTAGTAATTGATGCCCTTAGCTGAAAGGGTGACAGTACTTCGACTTATTCAAAGGTATCTTCCTTATCACTTGTGAATAAGTTGAAAAAGTTGAATATTGCCTTGGATGAGGACTCCGAGAGCATTTTGTTAGCAACATGGAAAGTGAGGCCAGTATTAAAAGAGAAGATACAGCTAAGTCAGTCCAGAGATCCGCAGTTGTTGAGCATCATTGAAAGAGTAAAACTAGGAGAGGTAACTTCTTTTACCTTAGATAATGGTGTTTTAATGCTGAACCACCGACTATGTGTTCTAGATGTGGATGGGCTACATAATGAGATTCTGATGAGGCACACAATATAGTCTATACTATGTATCCAAGTGCAACAAAGATGTATCAGTCAGTGAAGACTTATTATTGGTGGCCCAGGATGAAGAAAGATGTGGCTAAGTTTGTAGCCAAATGTCTAATTTGTCAGCAAATTAAGGCTGAACACAAGACTCCAGTAGGTAAACTACAGCCTTTACCTATACCTGTATGGAAATGGGAGAGAATTACTATGGATTTTGTCACAGCTTTGCCCAAAACCCAGTGAAAGCACGATGCTATTTGGGTAATAGTGGATCGACTTACTAAGTCAGCTCATTTTATTCCGATTCTGTAGGGTATTTCATTGGATCAGCTGGCTACAGAGTACATGAATGAGGTAGTCAGATTACATGGAGTGCCCATATCCATTGTATCTAATAGAGATCCACAATTTGTTTCTCAGTTTTGGCAGAGTTTACAGGTAGCTTTAGGCATGAAGTTACACTTTAGTATTGCCTTTCATCCTCAGAGAGACGAGTAGTCTGAGAGAACCATACAGACTCTCGAGGATATGTTGCGGGCTTATGTGTTGGTGTTCTAAGGTTTTTGGGACAATTACATCAGCTTGATGGAATTTTCCTACAACAACAAGTTTCATAGCAGCATTGGTATGGCTCCTTAAAAGGCATTATATGGCAGAAAGTGAAGAAGTCCTATTTGTTAGGACGAGGTAGGGCTCAGAACACTAGAGGGTCCAGAGTTAGTTTAGGAAACCGTTGACAAAATCGGCATAGTTAAGGCAAAGTTAAAAGCTGCACAAGACAGACAGAAGAGCTATTCGAATCAACATCGTAGAGAAATGGAGTACAATTATTGGGGATAGAGTTTTCCTTCGTGTTTCTCCTTGGAAAGGAATTATCAAATTCAGGCAGAAAGGAAAACTAAGACCTCGATACTTTGGTCCATATGAGATTATAGAGAAGGTTAGTCTATTGGCTTACAAGTTAGCCTTACCTTTAGATTTGGCACAGATTCACAACGTTTTTCATGTGAGTATGCTCAGAAGATATAGATCTGACCCTACTCATATGATTAACAAGCAGAATTTTGATGTGGATGAGAATTTGAACTATATAGAGAACCAGTAGGAATCTTAGAATTCGGGGTTAAAAAGTTGAAGCAGCTGCTGGATCCCTTTACTGGAGACCAACTTCATGTGCTGAAGGTGTTAGAAGAGGGTCTAGATTAGAGGGAATGAGAGAGAAATGAAGGGAAAGAGGAAAGAAGAAGAAAAGAGAGAAAAAAGAGAAAAAGAAAGAAAGGAAAGAGGGAAGAAGAAAGAAAGAGAAAAAGAAAGAAAGGAAAGAGGGAAGAAGAAAGAAAGAAAAAAAGAAAGAAAGGAAAGAGGGAAGAAGAAAGAAAGAGAAAACTATTTTTTAATACCTTCAGTTTGTCCCTAAGGGTTGTGGGAAGTGTTTAGAAGTGTTAGAGAGTGAGGGGAATAGTTGGAAACGAAGGATAGAGAGAGAGAAGAAATCTGGGTTAAAATTTTGGGTTTTCAGGTAGCCTAAGGTGCCAACTTTGTGACCTTGTAACTTCCAATTGAGAGTGCATGTGGAGATTTGGCTTTGATGGTTTGATAAAGGGTCTGTAAAGGAAGAGTTTGGTGGTCTTAGTTCACCAGAAAGCCACCGGAGGTGGACAGACGAGCTATCGAAAGTTGGGAGAAAAACTGGCAAAATCTGGAATTTGAGTAAAACAGTGTATAAGTGCCGACTTTAGGAGATTATATCTAAAGATCTAGAGAGTTTTTGGAAATTCCGACCCAATGGTTAGATAGAGAGGGTGTAGAGGAAGAGAATGGTGGTCATGGTTTGCTGAAAAGCCACTGGAGGAGGACGTACGGTCATCGGGAAGTTGGCTGGAGAGTCTGGGTTTCGGGCAAAAAACAGAAGAAGAAGGAGGTTGAAGACGACCATGCTTGCGTTTTGGATAAGTGGCACGCGGTCGAAACGCAGGGTTAGGCTGCATTTTGAATCTGAGGACAGCGGCCAAAACAACACAGACTGCTGCGTTTTGAGCCAATTTACGCACCCAGCACCTGTATTTAGTAAAAATTGCATTTTAGCTCCTAAAGTTTATGTTTGCTTATATTTTTTATCCAGAAACTTTTATAAATTATATTTTGACCCTTCCAACCTAATTTTGACGCCTTGAATTCGTTTTTGACGTCAAAAATTAATTTTTAGATCGTTTTGAGCCCGAAATTTAAAAATTAAATATTTTGCTAGAGATTTTAATTATGATTTTGGTTTTAATTTATTATTTGGTTTAATTAATTATTATTTTAGTTTGAATAATTATAATTATAATTATTATATGATAAATAGAGTTTAATAATCATTTTTAATATGTTATAAAATGGTTTAAATGGGAAAATTTTACGGATTGAGTTAAAATTCATAGAAAATTATATAAATTAAATTTAAAACTCAATTATTCGAGAGAGTTAAATATTAAATCATGCATCATAACATATATGGATTTTTTATTTGATTAATTGAACATCATTGCTATATTATGCATTATAGGAGCATCAAGTTCTCGAGCGGCGCGGCTAAACAACCCGAGGCCCACTCGAGTTCACAGTAGCGAGGTAAGTGCTAAACCCACTTACTTATATGTTTGATTTTGACTTTGTGAGTTTGCCAAAATATGCTATATTGAACTGTTTGGACCGGTATCGAAGCCTGATCATCTGTGATATGTGGAACTGCCGTTATATGATTATATTGAACTGTTTGGACCGGTACTGAAGCACGGTCAATTGGAAATATTTGATATATGAGTTGTGATGTTTGTGGTTCCTGAGTCAGTATTGAAATTTGACCAATTGAGTTATTTGATCTGATATTAGATATATATGTTGTTTTAACCAGTACTGAAGCCCGGTCACATTATTATATGAAGCATGACGATATGGACTGTATGTTATATAAATGCATTTCCACAGGACTTAAATATGACCGTTGTGATTATCGTAGCCGGTGTTCATGAATTTCACGAGAGAAACCTACGATTTTCTCTATGATTTGACGAAAAGACCTACGGGTCCTATATGATATAGAAAGAACTGCAGGTCCTATACGATGCAAAATGATCTGGTTAATACTGCATATTAAGGGTCGATCATCGGAACCCTTTTGACCTACGTTATCGTGGTCTTATATGTTCGCTAGCTATGGTTACTGATATGCTGTGAAATTCCCGAGGCAACTCTTAGTCCATAAATCACAACTAAAGAAAAAGGAAAGACATGTCTCTATGCATCTTATGGTATTGTTTGATCATATATGATATAAATGACCTGTAAACATGCAGTTTTGCTATGTTTGATAAAATGATCTATTTGTTAGCTGTATATGGTTTTGGTTTGCACTTGATGAGTATGCTACTCATCAAAATCCAAATTGTGTTTTCAGGTCTACAGTCTCAGTGAAGTACTGAGACTTTACTAGCCTATGCACAGGTCAGTACAGCTGAAGCCTAGGCCTCTCTCTCTCACACCACGTCATTTGTAAATGCTGCATATAGTTTTTATTTTATGCTATGTTTTGTATAGTATAATTATATGTTTTGGTACATGTATATTATTAAGATGTTATGTTTATTATAACTTTTGGATAAACAGGTTTTATATAACATGTTTTTATATGTAAATATTGATTTGGTATATGATATTTATGATAATTGGTTTAATGCTTCTGTTATATGTTAAATTAATTAATGAATATGACTTAAGTTAATCGGTGAATTAATATGTTATAAAAAATGGCATGTTTTATGATGTAAGGTTATAAGAGAGGATGTTACATCAACTACCATAGGTATGAATCTAAACTTAATCCTTTTGGTATAATATCCTTCTTCTCTTCTCCTCCCCTTCAAATCATGCGTACATGATATCTTGTATGGCATATTCACACTTTTTTTGGACCCAAGGCCTAATAAATCAATCCTTTGGCTGCAACGCCACCCCAAATAACTCTTTTTGGTCCCAAGGCCTAATAAATCAGTCTTTTGACCACAGCGCCACCCCAAATCACTCTTTTTGGCCCTAAGGCCTAAATAAATCAACCTTTTTGGCCACAGTGCCATAAGATCACAAATTTTCGTCCCTAGACCACTTTTTTGGTCATAGTGCCATAAAATCACAATTTCTGGTCCCTAAACCACCTTTTTGCCCATAGTGCCATAAAATCACATTTTTGGTCTCTAAACCTCCTTTTCGGCCTCGACGCTGTAAAATCTCAATTTCTATCTCTAGACCACCTTTTCGGCCACAGTGCCATAAAATCTTAATTTCGGTCCATAGACCACCTTTTCGGCCCCGACGCTGTAAAATCACACTTTTGGTTCCTACACCACCTTTTCAGTCCGACGCCGTAAAATCACACTTTTGGTCCATATACCACATTTTTAGCATTTAAATTCCTAAAACAAAATTTTGGGCCCTAGGCCCGTCAATCCTTTTGACATTGACCCACACGCTTATGGCATGCATACATGCATTCCCCCTTTAACACGCCTTTAAACAGGCTATATTGAACTACATTGACCTTGATATCTCATACAAACGAGAGTATGTAGGCATATTTGGTATCTAATCTCGAATAGCAAGTCCACCCCTCTTCTAAACTCCTTGTTTACATCCTGCATCACATACATAAAGAATAGGGTTAGTCGAATGTTGCATGACATAGCCTTCAAATCCTCATCGAGTTCGTAAACTAGTGTCTTATAGTCATTGGGCCGATTAACCTAGAAATAGGTTAATCATTAAAATGGAGTCATTAGGGGTTCTTTCTTAATTTTTTCCTTATAAAAAATAAATTAAATGGCGATTCTAAACACACATATTCCTGAGTGAACATCTACGGCCAACCCATCCCTTGCAGGCAGGCCCGTGGGCTCGGTAAAGGTTCACAGCTGTCTATGTTAGAATTTAAATATATTGGTTACTATTTCTGGTCATAGCTCTGCCATTGTTGTTCCTTTGGCTTTTTTTCTTACTGTTCCGATTCAGTGTGAGCTTATAAGTGAGGAGAGACATCTTGAATGGTTGATTTTATATAGTTTGGTGCTCCTTGTTATATATAAGTTGTTCTAGTTCTTGTTAGCCTTAGGCGTTGTAAATATGCTTTGCCTTGTTGATTTCTGTTTGAGATTGCCATTGTTAATACTTCTGCCGCTAGTCATTTCTGTTTAATTATTGCTTATTGTCTGTCTTCAGCCTGTATCTCAATTCTATAACTACATTTCATGCTTAGTTTTCTGTATT
Source organism: Croton setiger (assembly GCA_948099555.1). Classification (NCBI taxonomy): domain Eukaryota; kingdom Viridiplantae; phylum Streptophyta; class Magnoliopsida; order Malpighiales; family Euphorbiaceae; genus Croton; species Croton setiger. The sequence continues at coordinate 5,405 of CANUEY010061892.1, read as the reverse complement.
AGATTGTTGAAACAGGAGCTAGTTCTTGGTCTTTAGTCTTTCTATGTTTTCAATAAGTTTACTGTCTGCATGTTTAATTAATCAGGAAGTCTTGCTTAGCCTTACAAGTTACTATCTTGGATTTCTGTTTTTGATGTTCTAATTGACAGAAGTAATATCCAAATCAGTTAGGTTTTCTGCTTTTCTTTTTAGGTTGCTATCAATTGCTACTGTTCCTCTAGTTTAAGTTTTGATTTTTGTTTAAAAGTCTTATTTATATGGTAGGTTCTACAAGTTGCAAATGTTTAGTGTGTGGTTGTTGGACAGTCTAAAGGTTTTGTTTGCAGTCCTGTTTGGCTGTCTAGTTTAAAGCCCTTTTTCCTGGACTGCTTGCTGGTTGTCTCAGCAGCTTGAACTGCTGCTGATTCTACTTTTGGTCCTTTGGTTACCCTGAAATTTCAATAAATTTCCTCAACACTTTTGAGCTTCTTTTGTGGAGAATATGCTATTGTTTTCTAGAAATTCATGCCTTTCATTCTGATGTCCTTCTGTTTTGAATTTTACTTGCTGAATTTGCTTTCTTTAAAATGCATTACATAAAATTATAATGTAGGGACTGTTTAATGATTATGCATATGTTAATGACTGATTTGAAATTTTTGCATGATTCATGGAACGTTTTGTAAATTTGGTTTGATCAATGTACTATTTTACCATGTGTGGCATGCTTAGGGGAAATTTAATAATTTTTCAAAATTATAGGGACCATTTAGTAAATTGCATGCTTAGGAACTATTTTGCAATTTTGCATGATAAGGGCTTGTTTGGTAGTTTTTGTTTATTTAATGGACCGTTTTGTTGTTTTTGACTGTTTTAGGGCTGTTTGGTAATCTTTCATAAAATTAGAGACCTTTTCGTAATTTTCTCAAGTTTTATGGACTTTATGATAATTTTCATATGCATATGTTGAATGTTTAATTTATATGCTTTTGGAGTGTTTGCAGTTTTAAATAATTAATTCGGGGATCAAAGAGTAGAATGTAATTATTTAGGACCAGTTTGTAATTATTTTCTCCTAATCCTAGAAAGAATAATTAGGTTTAGGATATGAATGATTTAATTTTCTGCAATTTACCGCTTTCAATATTGAATTTGATTTTCTTAAATGACTGGGAACGCCAATTAGGAACATTGCTAGTTAATCACGCCACGACTTTTTGAATAAAATTAACTTAAATTTTGGAAATTAAACAAACCAGAGAGGTCGGTTTTTACCAAGCGTCGATTTAAGTTAAACGTAAATTTTCGTACCTTACTACCTTACTCGGAACTCTGATTTTTGATCTATGCCTTTTCAAAATTAAAAACGGAGTCATTTTTCTTTGAAAATTAAAATTGGTGTCCCGAAATTGGGTGGCGACTCTAAAATCTTTTTTTAAGACTGACTAGTTCGGTAACGCACATCTTAAAATGTTTTGTCACCACTTTTGGCATAAAACCAAATCAACCATAAACAACATCCTCATCCCATTTTTGTCAATAGTGGCCTAGAAAATTTTTATCCTAGTTAGTGTAAACCACTTCACAAAATGGGTAGAGGTAGAACTTGTGGCAACTATCTTCGAGAAGTAAATCTAGGACTTTGTTTGTTGAAACATTGTCTATCATTTCAGGATTCCGAAGGTCATTTTCAAATAACAGGAAATAGTTTGACTATGCCAAGTTCCCAAAAAATTGCATTGACATGGCAGTAACCTGGTTTACCTTGCTGGCACATCCTTAGAAAAACGGAATGACTGAGGTAACTAATAGTACCATTCTTCAGGGCCTAAAGAGGCGAATTGCTCAATAGGGGAAAGAAATGGATAAGCGAGCTGTATAATTTCCTTTGGAGTTATAAAACTACTCTTCGAATAGCAACCAAAGAAACTCTATTCTCAATGGCATATAGGGACATAGAGCCTATTGAGATCAAATGGCCGAATGAGAGGTATGCAACTTTCAACATCGAGGACAACGAGGTGCTTCTCCATGTTGGCCTAGGTTTACTTTAAAAAAAAGGACTTGGCGGAGTGTGAACCCTTACCGAGAAGCACTTTGAATCGTCGGTCGATCTGCGAGGCAGTCGGTTGGCCGGGGATGTTCACTTGAGGTGGATGTGTGTGTGTAAAGTCGCCACTTAATTTATTTTGGTAAAGGGGAAAAATTAAGAAAGAACTCCTAGTGACTCCGTTTTGCGATTAACCTATTTCTAGGTTAACCGCCCCAATGGATGAAATGCACTAGTCTTCGAACCCGAGGTGGATTTGGAGGTTATGTAATGCATTCATATCCATCATTCTTTCTTCTAAATGTATGTAATGCAGAATGAAGATTTGGAAAGAATCATTGGGAGAGGGGAGACCTGCTATTCAAAGTCATATTTCGAATATGCCTACATACTCTCGTTTGAATGAGAGATCAAGGTCAATGTAGTTCGAATTGCTTATTTAAAGGCGTGATCGAGGGGGGGTGTATGCATGTATGCATGTTATGAGTGTGTGAAGGTGTATTTAGGCCTTTTGGCAAAAAAGGGAGTTTATCAACATCCATGGTCGAAATGTAGGCCTAGTCACCGAAAAAGGAGTTTATCGACGTCCGTGGTCGAAAATTATGTAATGTAGGCCTGCCGAAAAAGGAGTTTAACGACGTCCGCAGTCGAAAATTGTGTAATGTAGGCCTAGTGGCAAAAAACGGAGTTTTATGACTTCCGTGGTAAAAAAATTGTGTTTTGTAGGCCTAGTGGCCGAAAAAGGAGTTTTATGACTTCCGTGGTCAAAAATTGTGTTTTTGATGTCTCCGCTGGTGTTGTCGATAAAACCACTGTTTTAAGTTTTTGTTTTAGGGAAGTGCCGAAACTAGTCGGTCTTAAAAAAATTATTTTTTTAAAAGAGTCGCCACCCGAAATTCGGGAAAAATCAAAAAAGATTTATTTTAAAAAAATGACTCCGTTTTTATTTTTAAAAGGCATTGGTCAATTTCAGAGATTTTGGGTAAGGGGGTTGGGTACGACGGTTTAATTTGTTATTAAACCGCTGCCCGGTAAAAACCGGCCTCTGGTTTGTTTTTCTTTCCAATTTTTAAGTTTACAATAAAAATCCGTTGCTGTGATTAAGCTAACGATGTTCCTAATTGGCGATAATCGGTCATTTGCGAAAACAAAATCAAACATTAAAAGCGGTAAAAATGGAAATTAAAGTGCGGAAATTAAAATCCTAAACTAATTATTCTTTCTCCAATTTGGAGAAAATAATTACAAACCGAAACCTATAAATTTACATTCTACCCTTTATAAACCCCAAATTAAACCCAAAACCCATTACTTAACTAAAACAAGCTTTAAAAAGGAAAATTGCAAAATGATCCTCAAAAATAAGAAAAATTACAAATAAATCCCTAATATAAAATCTAATCATTTAAACCATTAAACAAGTAAATTTTGATAAGCAAACATCAAACATGCCAAACAACATCAAAAGGGCAAAAACATGAAAATTACAGTCTAGTCCTCTATTTTTGGAAAATTATCAAACTGCCCCTCAAATACAATTTTTCTCAAATAAGCCCTATTATGCATTCCTATTTTCATAAAATCCTCTTTTGATTCAAATCACAACTGTTGGACAGTTTATAATAGATCCACCAGAAGCAAAACATTTTAGGCCTAAAAACAACATCACATTCATGGCATATTCTACATTCAACAATTAATCTGCAATCATTCAGCATTTGATGCAGTAGCAGACATATAATATGAAAACATGACTCTGAACCTTGAATGAAATATGAAATATTGCAATTCTGGATAATATGTATTTGGTTGAGATGCAACAATGGTGACTAGTGATCTTTGGAAGAATTTTATGTTCTGTTCATGAGGGCCAAACTAGCTTAACATGATATTTTTAAAAGAGAAATCAATTTGCGGGCAATGGCCTCAAATGCAGGCAATGAACATTAATTTCAAGAAACAAAACAACCTTGAACAAGTGATATTAAATATCATGCTCCAGCAATTTATTCATCATGCAGGAACAATTACAAGAACAGTCAATAGATCACAAACAGAGGGACTTACTGTCATGAGCAAGCAAGCATTAAGAGTAGGATCAATAATGATAAATTTAACAAGAGTTGACCATGGGATGCAGTATCCATCATTTTGCAAAATTATCAATATAAACAAGATGACAATATCATCAACAACATGTATTATTTGCAAAATCTTCAACAGAAATTAGATCTAGATCTAAACTGAAATGCAACTGCAGTTAGATGAAATGAAATGCAACAGAATTTCTATGTTTGTAAGACACTTTATTAACATCAGAAATTAACATCATCTATGCATAACAATATGCCATGAAGACATACAAACTCAAGGTTCAATCTGATCATAAGAACTAGTAAGCTTGAACCTAAAAAGAAGGGAAACAGAAGTATATTTTAACCTAAAGCATTGCAACAAGAATTGGAAGTAAAACAGAGATAAAACAATTGTCAATCTGGTTCTGCTTCAACCAAACAAAATAGCATTTTCAAAATATGTAACAAGCAGGTCATGCAAATGTTAACCACTGTTCTCAAACAAACCCTCAGTTTAATATTGTTATGCCAAACAACATTCTTCAATAATCAACATTGCATTCAATAACTCAAAAGAGATGGCAATACAGAAAAGAAATAGGAATCAGACTATAGAAGAAAATAACCCTACACTATAACCAAAACCTAAAACAGTGAGACCAATATCAATTAACAAAGTATGGAGAGACAAATTTCTATTTTATGGAATCAACGAACATCACCAATTTTCATAATGAACAATAAACAGGAATGCAAACATATATTAAATTTTTCGACATTGAATCAACAAACAGACTTGAGGAACTAGATTTAATCTGGTTCCCAGATAAATATATTCATATTTTAACAGAAATTTAAAGAAGAAATGGGAAATTAGGAATACCTCAAAAGCTTTATTTCGAAATCAGAATTATAATCCAATGTTCTTTACAATAACAGATTCTTCGACAGAAAGATTGAACGAAATTATTTTAAACTACCCAAAATTGTTTTCTGATTTCCCGTTTATTTTTAGATCAGAAACGAAATATCTAAAGCAATTAAGAAATTCTCCAATCAAAAATTACAATTCCCCCTTTTCCCCAATTTTTCTATGACAGAAACCCTAAAATTCTAAAACCCACAGAAATCTTTCGACTGCTTACAATTTTTTTCCTGAGTGCTCCCCCTTCTGTACGATGCCTCTGGATCTTTTATCCTTCCTCTCAACCCGTCTGGGTTCTTCTTTTTCCCGATTTCTTCTCCAATCCTTCCACGTAGCAGTTTGTTACGTTGGAAAGGATTCTCTGCTGCCGATTTTA
>CANUEY010061888.1:0-12190 GCA_948099555.1 Croton setiger | reverse complement strand
TTATTTAAATCATATATTATCAAATATAAATCATATAATCCATAATTAACTTATTTATCAAATTAAATCATGATGCATTTTAATGAAAATGCATAAAATGCATGAAATGACGTCGGATTGACGTAGGGTTTAGGTCCGGGGTGTAACAAATAAAGCTTTCCCTAAGGACAACTTTCCCCCCCACCACATATTGACTTACTTGTTGACCTAATGGCTGGGCACAAGACAGTCTCCTTGACAGATCTTATTGTAAGGTACAACCAGATAATGATGTATCCCCCTAATGAGGAGAAGACAACCTTTATTACAGAAGGCACTTATTGTTATAGGGTCATGCCTTTTGGACTAAATGCCAGGGCAACCTACGAAAGAATGACTATGAAAATTTTCCACGACGTGATTCACAAAGAGGTGGAGGTGTTTGTGGATGATGTGGTCATTAAATAAAAAACAGTAGACAGCCATGTACATGAACTTGAGAAGTTCTTCCTTAGACTTTGGAAGTATAATCTAAAGCTCAATCCAGAATGCTTGTTTGGTGCAGCATCCGGGGTATTCCTTGGTCATCTGGTTAACCGAAGAGGTATTGAGATTGATCCTTCCAAATCAAAAGCAATTCTGGAGATACCACTTTTGAGAATTGAAAAGGAAATCTGAAGGTTTCTGGGGAGGTTACAATACATCAGTCGATTTATCTAACAGCTAGCAAATACCTGTAGCCCAATCTTCAAGCTCTTAAGAAAAAGAGTTTCCTGAGAATGGAATGAAGATTGCTAGAAAGCTTTTGATAAAGTTAAGCAGTATTTGCTAACTCCACCAGTATTACAATCTCCTAGGCTGGGAAAGCCAATACTGCTTTACTTGTCAGTAACAGATGAAACTATGAGAGCTTTATTAGCCCAACAGGTAGAAGACTCGAAAGTCGAAAATGTCGTCTACTACCTCAGTAAGAGAATGCTTGATTATGAGTTCAAGTATAACAGAATTGAGAAATTGTGTTTAGCTCTAGTCTGGGATTGCACAAAGCTGCAGCATTACCTCTCATCTTACACTACTTATGTCATTGCCCAATCGAGTCTTTTAAAATTCCTTATAGAAAGCCCAGTTCCGGATAGTAAAATGGCTAAGTGGGTGTCCGTACTCATAGCCTTTGATTTGAAGTTCATCCAAAGAAAAGCAGTAAATGATGGAGCCATAGCAGACCAGCTGGCTGAGTTGCCCATCACAGATCAAATGCAAGAGATAGAATTCTCTGATAAAGATCTCTTGAATATAGACAATGTTGTTTGGGAGATGTACTTTGATGAAACTTCCAACCATCATGGCAATTGGATCGGGGTAGTATTCAAAACTTCTTATGGTGAATACATTCCAATTGCAGTCAAATTAAACTTCGATTGTACCAACAATGAAGCAGAATATGAAGCTTCTATCAAAGGGCTAGAAGCAGCCTTGGACCAAGGGATAAAGATTTTAAAGGTCTTCAGTGATTCCAACCTAATAGTCTTCCAAGCTTTGAGGAAGTGGAAAATAAAAGAAGAGCGTCTGGTTCCTTACCTGCAATGCTTAGACAGATTAGCTCAGCAGTTCGATGTTCTGACATTTGACTACTTGCCCTAAACAAAAAATCATTATGCTGATGCTTCGGCCACTTTAGCCTCAATGATAGATGTTGGGGAAGGAAAGGTGCTCGGATCACTAACAATTCAGTTTCAAGAACATCCTGCTTCCATAATGCACATGGTATATGATAAGCCATGGTATTGGGACATTTAAAATTATCTCAAAAGTAGGACTAATCCGGAAGGGTCATCCAAAACTGACCAAAAAACATTAAGACGGTTAGCAACAAGCTACGTCCTCTTTAGAGACATGTTGTATAAAAGAACCTGGAATGGAATATACCTAAGATGTGTAGATGAGGCAGAGGCCGAGTCAATCAAGGAGTTTGTGCATCGCCGAGAATCCGATTCACACATGCATGGAATGGCATTGGCTCGAAAGATCATGAATTTGGGCTACTACTGGCTAACCATGAATGCAGATTGCATGAAACATGTGCAAAGGTGTTATGAATGTCAGATCTTCGCCAAACTACAAAGGCAGCCACTAGTTGCTTTAAATCCCATCACCTCACCTTGGCCCTTCGCTGCATAGAGGATTGATGTAATTAGGAAAATTCACCTAAAGGCTTCAAATGGCCACCAGTTCATCTTAGTAGCCACGGATTACTTCACAAAATGGGTTAAAGCAGCCTTTTATTCAGTTCTGAATGCCAAAAAGGCAGTACAGTTTATCCGTAGTAACATCCTTTGTCGGCATAGGATACCTTTTGAGATCATCACTGATAACAGGTCTTATTTCCAAAAAGAATTTGTAGACTTATTAAAGGATAAGAAGATCTAACATCATAAGTCTTCCCCTTACAAACCGCAGAAAAATGGGGGTGTAGAAGCGGCAAACAAGTCCATTAAAGTCATCCTACAGAAGATGGTTCAAAACCACAAGAGTTGGCACAAACAGTTGCTCTATGCCTTATAGGGTTACAGAACTACCATCCGAACTCCCACTAGGGTAACCCCGTATTTCTTAATGTATGGAATGAAAGCGGTACTCCCTATTGAACTTGAAGTTCATTCAGCCCAAGTTATCCAAGAAAGCTAGATCTATGAGGCCGATTGGATTAACAATTATCATCGTCAGCTTTTGCATCTAGAAAGAAGACTACAAGCCTTGCATCAGATCCAGAGTTACCAAAGACGGATGGCCAGACATTTCAACAAGAAGGTCAAAGATTGGAAGTTGGAAAAAGGCTGTCTAGTTCTAAAAGAAATTAGAGCACCAGTTATACATCCCCGAGAAAGTTTCACCTTCATTGGGCTGGACCTTATCTTTTAAAGAAGATACTTTCCGACGGAGCAGTCATCCTAGCAGATCTAGATAGTTTGGAGTTCGTAAACCCATGCAATTTAGATCAATTAAAAAGATATTATGTGTGAACACTCGTTGTAAATCACATGCATTTGTAATAAGAACTATGTGAACCTGATTCTCCTTTTGTAAGAAAAAGAAAACAAAAGAAACAAATGTATTACGGAGATACATAGGCGGCCCATGGGTTTGGTTCAAAATTAATAAAATTCACATTTTCATTTCATTCTTTTTGCCAATTAAAAGAAGAAAAAAAGAGCTCGCTAAGTCGAAAACCCGAAAGGGTGGCTTAGGCAAAAATTAGAGCAAATGAGAATAAAAATAAAAACTCGCTAAGTTGAAAACCAGAAAGGGCGGCTTAGGTGAAAAATGGGCAGCTCGCTAAGTTGAAAACCTGAAAGGGCAGCTTAGGCAAAAGTTAGAGCTAAAAATAGGGAAAAAAAATAGAATTCTACTTGGAAAGTCAAAATTTTTTAACAAGATAAAAAAAAATATCAAGAAGATTCAAGTCAAAAATCAAAAAGTCCAAAATTTTGACTCTCAAGTTGAGTCAAAAAGTCAAAAATTGACAAAGACACTCAAAATCGAGGCAACCTAGAAAGTATAAGTCTCCCACTCTTTGCAAAGGGCAACGTTGTCAATGTCTTCCTTAGGCTCCAAGTCTTCCTTAAACTCCGTCACCTTAGGAGTCAGCGTAATCTCTCCATCAATCATTTCGCCATTGTCTGTCAAACCCTATTTCCATCTTTTTAGTTCGCTCAGCAGCGCGTTCCTTCTCAAGCTTTTCAATTGGCCATTTACTAGAGACAAAAAGGTTGAAAAAAAAAAGAAAAAGAAAAAAAAATCAAACGGTGGGGTCTCTTCCTAGGTCCCCCCTCAAAAGCCAGCATGGTTCAATGCAGTGCATCTCCTCCATTTACCTAATTAGGGGACAGAATCGAAGATCTCAAAAGCCAGGGTCATTATTAAACATAAAGCCTGACAAAAGGCAAAAAACAAAGGTCTGCATCTTATGCCTCATCTTTTCTCGATCTTCAGGGTTTGCTTTCAGGAATTCATCTATCAAAGATGGCAGAATTACTTTCTATCCATCCACTAGCATTGTCTGGGCCCGTGCCCTCCAAAAATGGAAAAGGTTCTCAAAAGAGCCTAAATAACCAATTTTGATCTCAGGCTTGACTAAAGGACCATTCGGGTCACATCCATCGTGACCCAAAGAGAAAAACATAAGCCTCAGTATCCTAAATTTGATGCAAACCTTCAAGAAAATTCCAGTCTACTACTACCCCCATAGAGTGGTCAAAGAAACTCATATTGATCCTTTCCACTTTCAGGAGACTTTTAGTCCAGTTATACATGCTAAGGAGGGTCTTCTTCCCACGTGTCTAGACCTCGACCACAAAATTCGTGATTCAGGAAACCACTGAGCTCCATAAATCATTTTTTATGTTGCCCAGTAGAGGGCAACTGTGAATACTCGAATTTTGAGGCCCAGAAAACCGAGTTTCTTAGATTACAAACAGTTGAGCTGGACCGGACGTCGCCAGAAAATGGTGCTGGAAATATGCCTCATGGCCCTAGAAACGTCGAAGAAATTACAAGGATCACGAAAATGGCCTTGGAAAAGTCATGGGTGTCCTAAAATGTCCCGAAAAGGCTCTGAAATAAAAAACTCGCGAAAAATAGCAGTAGGGTGCTTCTGGCCGCCTTAGGAGGGCGCCCCTGGCTGCCCTCTGGAGGCCCCTCTGGCCGCCCTCTGGAGGCCCCTCTGGCCGCCCTCTAGGGCGCCCCTTACCGCCCTCTAGGCTCTCCGGGGCCATAAGTTAACTGTTGGTTGAATTTTGCCCTATAAATACCCCGTTCCAACACCTTTTTCTGCACACCTTGAGCTGTGTTGATAGTCGCTCTCTTCTCCCTTTTTAACTTTGGAGATTCCTCATCCCCAGGCAATTCTTTACCGCTTTCTACATTGCATTGTTGTGTTTCGTGCATTTATTCATAATAATCACTAAATAAATAAGTCCAAATCAAGTTGAAGCTGCGGACCGGTTGCTAACTAGCACAGGTACGCACCTAACTCATAATTTTTCCAATTTAAAACTCTTCTCCCCCTTCTCCAATCATGCATACATGACATTTTGCATAGCATACTCACACTTTTGGCTGCAGTGCCTTACTAAAATCACTCTTTTTGGCATTAAGGCCTAACAAATAAAACTTTTGGCCGCAATGCCTTACTAAAATCACTTTTTTTGGCCTCAAGGCCTAACCAATCAAACTTTTCGGCCACAGACACCGTAAAATCACAATTTTGGCCCAAAGGCCTAAAAAATCATTTTTTCGGCCACACACGCCGTAAAATCACAAATTTGGCCCAAAGACCTAAAAAATCATCTTTTCGGCAACAGATGTCGTAAAATCCCAATTTTGGCCCCAAGACCTAAAAAAATCATCTTTTCAGCCTCAAACACCGTAAAATCACAATTTTGGCCCCAAGGCCTAAAAAAATCATCTTTTTGGCCACAGATGCTGTAAAATCACAATTTTTGGTCGCTAGACCATCTTTCGGCCACAGACGCCGTAAATTCACACTTTTGGTCCCTATACCATATTTTGGCACCGAATGCGTAAAACAAATATTTGGCCAAGGCCCGACAATCCTTTTGATATTCACTCATACACTCATAGCATGCATACATGCATTCCCCCCTTCACTACACCTTTAAATAGGCTATATTGAACTACATTGACCTTGATCTTTCATACAAACGAGAGTACATAGGCATATTTGTGATATCACCCCAAATAGCAGGTCCTTTATCCACCCCTCTTCTAAATTTCTGCATTACAAACATATAGAATTAGGTTAGTTAAATGTTGCATGACATAGCCTTCGAATCCTCTTCGGGTTCACAGACTAGTGTCTTTCATTCATTGTTGTGATTAACTTAGAAATAGGTTAATCGCAAAACGGAGTCACTAGGGGGTTTTTCTTAATTTTCCCCTTATAAAAAATAAATTAAGTGGCGACTCTACACATACATATTCCCGAGTGAACATCCTCGGCTAACCTGTCCTCGCGGGCAAGCTCGTGGGCTGGAACCGGGCTCAGTAAGGGTTCATAATTGTGTGTTCCAAATGTGGATGGATTACATAATGAGATTCTTGACAAGGCACATAACAAAGTATATACCATGCATCTGGGAGCGACAAAGATGTACTAATCAGTAAAAACTCATTACTAGTGGCCCAGAATGAAGAGAGATGTGGCTAAATTTATGGCTAAATGTCTGATTTGCTAGCAAATTAAGGCTGAACACCAAGCTCCAACAGGTAAACTTCAACCTTTACCTATACCTGTGTGGAAATGGGAGAAGATCACTATGGATTTTGTCACTGCTTTGCCTATAACCTAGAGAAAGAACGACGCAATTTGGGTAATTGTGGATCGCCTTACGAAGTTAACTCCTTTTATCCCAATCAGATGGGGTATTTCACTGGATCAGTTAGCTACAGAGTATATGAATGAAATCTTCAGACTATATGGAGTTTCCTTATCCATTGTGTCGGACAGGGATCCATGGTTTGTTGCACGATTTTGGTAGACTTTACAGGCAGCTTTGGGGACAAAACTACACTTTAGTACTACATTTCATCGTCAGGAAGATGGGCAATCAGAGAGAACCATCCAGACACTTGAAGACATGTTGCAGGCTTGTGTAGTTAAGTTCCAAGTGTTGACGCTCAATTTTTCCCCCAAAAATTTTAGAAAGAATTATGGCCAAAATATTTTAAGTTCGACAGATTCCCTAATCTCCCGATTCCGAATCAATCTTCGTTTTTTCTCCTTCCTTCTTAAGTTTTTCGGCCTCCAAAAAAAATTAGCAACTAAATAAATATTTTCATTTTCTTTAGGTTAATTAATTTTAGTTGATTTAAATGAATATTTTTATTTTTATTGATCTTAATTTTTTATTAAAATTTTATTTTTGTGTATATTTTGATTTTATAAAAAAAATTGAAACAAAAGTTTAATTAGGTTGGTTTAATTTTAATTTAATATTTTTATTTAATTTAATCTATTATTATTATTATTATTATTATTATTATTATTATTATTATTATTATTTATTGTGTTAAGGAAAAGAAATAGAAAAAAAAGGAAAAAAAAAAGAAAAGAGAGGGAAGATTTCGGTTTGAACCGAACCAGACGGGTTCGATTCAAACCATCTACCCAGCCCAGAAGAAAACGGTGCCGTTTTAGGCTCAGAAAAAACAAAAAAAAAGGAAAATGAGGAAGAAATTAGTACCAAGAAACGAAGAAATCAAAAAGAAGCAGAAGGAGAGCTGAAAGAGGAAAGGAAGGGAAATGTAATCAGAAACGGATCGCGAAACAAAAGGGAACGGTGACGACGGCGAAGCAGCGTCTGCAGACAAAGGATGACCGGCTGTCGGGCGTGGAGAGAAGGTTGTCGCTACAGCAGAGAGAGCAGCAAAAGCAACTAGAGGACAGAGAAGAAAAAGGCAAAAGCCTTCTGCCTACAAAACCAGACGAACGCGGAAGCAAAAAAAGGGGGAGAGAATCGAAAAATCTGTAAGCAATTAGAAAATATTTCCTTAGTTTGAAATTTCTAGGGTTTTCAATTTGTAATTTGGAGAAAAGATTGGGGATTTCTTGTTAGTTCTAGGGTTTATCATCCCTCTGTAATAAATTGAAATTTCTGTTTCGAAAGCCATTCGAAACCAGAAATCAATTGTGTTGTTTTTCAATTTTTAAAGAGTGTGGTTGAAGAATTTCAAGATTGTAAGAACATTTGGAATTATTAATCAAGATCGATTCCGAGAGGTTAAATCTGAGGTATTCTTCTTTTTCATTTTCAATTTAAATTTGATATCTCAGTATGAATATATTTATATGGGAACCTGATTGAGGTTTAAGTTGATTTGTTGTGTTTGAATGGTTGATGTTGAATTTACTCTTTGTTATTCTTTCTGTTTTGATTTCTAATACAGTAGCTTCTGCTAGTATCCTGTGCTGTGAGTTTATGTGGTTGTTTAGGCCAGTTAGAATTATATGCTGTCTTCTGCCTTCCATTTAGTTTTGCCTTTGCAAGCTAAAAATTTCTCAAGTCAATTTTCTGTCGAGTTTTATTATAGTTTTGATTGTTGAATCCCAGTGTTCTATTTCTTATATTGTTGTTAGTATGTTCACTGTTCTGTTGCTCTAGTTAATACTTATTGGAGCTAAAAACGGATACTGTTGTTGTTTCTGTTGAGGAATGGCATGCTGGTGTTGGTAGCTATGTTTTGTTGATTGTGTCTTGTTCTCTAGTTTCTTAGAATCTGCCATTATGCTTGTCTTCCATTTCTTTCTTTTCAGCCTCTAAAATGCATGCTCAAAAGTTTATGTTTATGAACCAAAATCACCAAATAAAGTTAACTTTTAGAAATCTGCCTAATGCACCTGTTTTGTTTTCCATTCACCAAAGATGTTTCGCAGCTTCTGTTCTTCTGCTTAGAGTCAAGCTGTTGAGTCATAAACTACTGTTATTGTTGCTGTAATGGGTATGCCTCATACGTATTCTGCATATGTCAAGCTGCTGAAGAGTAGATCTACACAATGCATCTATTTTGCTTGCCTAATCCTTCAGAATTTTGTTGCATATTTACCTACTGCAGTTTAATCTTCATTGTTGATATCCTCTATTGCCATTGAAATCTTCTACTGTTTCTTTAACTGTCTGAATCTGTTTTGTTTTATTCTTCATACTTGCTGTCAAAGTTCAAGACTGTTTTGCGAGTTAAATTATAGTAGAGATTATTTAAAAGTTGTTGAATGTTCTTATTGGCTGTTTAGAGAAATTTGATACATATAGAGTAGGTTTGGATAGCTTTGACCTATTTAAGGACCAAATTGAAAGTTTTGCATTTTATTTTTCCAATTCTTAATTTGGCATGTTTTACATATTTTATGGCTTGTTTCAAGATAATTGCATGATTTTGGGCATGTTTGGTAATTTTCATTAAATAAATGACCATTTTGTAAACGCCCAAAATATAGGGACCAAAATGTAACTTTGCATGATTTGCTTCTAAGTGATGATTTTGCATGAATAATTGATTTTCTAATTAATTTGGCATGCTTTTGGGTTTGTTTTAATAACTTCTTAGTTAAAGGACCTATTTGCAAATTTTCAAATTTTTGGGGACTAAATCGTAATTTGCCAAAAATTAGGGTACTTTTCTATAATTTTGCATGTTTATTTTAAATGTTTACTTAAATACTTTTGGGTTAATTTTGGGTTTAAATTGGGGCTAATCGGGTAGAATGTAATTTAATTAGGGATTTAATTGTAATTATTTTCTCCAAATCGGAGAAAGAATAATTTACATTTCCGCACTTTTAATTTTCGTTATTTGTTGCTTTAATGTTTGGAAACGTTTTCTCAAATGACCGACTATTTTCATTAGGAACATCGTTAGTTTAATCACGCAACGGCTTTTTAATAAATTCAAAACTTAAATTTTTGGAAAGAAAAACAAACCAGAGGCTGGTTTTATATCGGGCATTAGTCGAAATGTCATTTCGGCTAACGTACCCAACCCCCTTACCCGATCTCTGAGATTTTTAATCAGTGCCTTTTTCAAAAATAAACGGAGTCATTTTTCTAAAAATAAAAATTGATTTCCCAAAATTCGGGTGGCGATTCTTAAAATTAATTTTTAAGACCGACTAGTTCGGCAACGCACAAAACTAAAAATGTTTTGTCACTGCTTTTTGGTAAAAATCCAAATCACACCAAAAGCTAACCGGAACAACAACACCAAGGTTCTTGGGTCAACTACATCAGCTTGATGGAATTTGCCTACAACAACCAGTATCACAGCAGTATAGGTATGGCTCCATATGAAGCTTTATATAGAAGAAAGTGCCTAATTCCTATATGTTGGGATGAATAGGGGTTGAGAACGTTAGAGGGTTTGGAATTGGTTTAGGAAACAATGGACAAGGTTAGTGTAGTGAAAGCAAAGCTGAAAGCCGCCTAAGATAGACAGAAGAGTTATGTGGATTAGCATAGAAAAGAAATGGAATATAATGTGGGTGAGAAAGTTTTCCTTCATGTTTCACCGTGGAAAGGGATAATCAGGTTTGGGCAAAAGGGTAAACTGAGACCCAAGTACATTGGTCCGTATGAAATCATTGAAAAAGTTGGTCCTCGGGCTCACAAGTTAGCTTTACCATTAGATTTGGCACAGATCCACAACTTTTTTCATGTGGGTATGCTTAGAAGGTACAGATCAGATCCCACCCATGTGATAAATGAATAGCCTTTTGATGTGGCAGAGAATCTGTAACAACCTTACTTATACCTATACGTCATAAAAACATGCCATTTTTTATAACACATTTATTTCTTTTAATCTTGTTAAATACATTAAGTATAACAAATATCAAACAACATTAAGTCCATATCATACATAACATATTACAGACCATAATTTACATATACCAAAAATATGTTCTACAAAACTCTTTTACCTTTAAACCTGTTTGACATACCAATTCATAATTTACATATACTATTAGTCTTATAAAAGACTATTTACCTAAAAGACATATTATTATACCACTATGTCTTTACATACCAAAATTAACATTATACTTAAGGAAACAAAGCATATAAACAAAAACTATATGCAGCATTTACACATGACGTGGTGTGAGTGAGAGAGGCTTAGGCTTCAACTGTACCGACCTGAGCATAAGCTGGTGAAGTATCAAACTTCACTCAGACTGCAGACCTAAAAACATATATTGCGATTTTGATGAGTCACATACTTAGCAAGTGTAAACCAAAATCATATAAAGCCAACATATAAGTCAATTTATCAAAACATAGCAGAACAACATAATTTTAGGTCATATTCATCATATATAATCATAACAATATTATAAGATACATAGTGACATGTCATTCCTTTTACTTTAGTTGTGATTCATCGACCAAATGTTGCCCTGAGAATTTCACAGCATATAAGTATCCATAAATGGCCAGTAACATATAAGACTGGAATAACGTCAGTCATTTCATATTCATATAGGGATCCGAAGATCAACCTGTAAACATATAAGATCCGAAGATCATCTTGTAACATATAGGACCCGTATGTCTTTCCGTTAAATCATATAGAAACCGTAGGTTACTTTTGTGAAATTTGCCATATTTAAGTCTTGTGGAAATGCATTTATATAACATACATTTCATATCATCATAATTCATATAATCTAATGACCGGACTTCAGTACCGATCCAAACAACATATATATCTAATATCATATCATAATAAATCAACTGGTCAGATTTCAGTACCGACTTAGGAATAAAAAACATCATAATTCAAATATCAAACAATTACAATTGACCAGGCTTCAGTACCGGTCTAAACAGTTCAATATAATCATATAATAACAAATTCATATATCACAAGTGGCCGGGCTTCAGTACTGGTGTTGACGCTTAATTTTTGTCCCAAAAAGTACCGATGACGATAAAAATGCCAACAGCTCTATGAAATATCCAAGAGTTCCGTAAACAGCTCTCGTTCGATCAAATCTTCCAGAATGTTTTGAATTTTCCTTTTCTTTAAAACGTTTTAATGCTTTTAATCAAGAAATTCCCCTTTTCTAAAAAATAAATATTTGTTTGAAATCTTTGTTTTTAGTTTTTGATTTTCGG
The DNA here is from genome assembly GCA_948099555.1 of Croton setiger. Classification (NCBI taxonomy): domain Eukaryota; kingdom Viridiplantae; phylum Streptophyta; class Magnoliopsida; order Malpighiales; family Euphorbiaceae; genus Croton; species Croton setiger. The sequence goes on along the minus strand of CANUEY010061888.1, from coordinate 521 downwards.
TTACCAATAAAAGAATCTTAAAATAAAAATAATTCCAATTTTATTCGAAATCCTTTTTAATCAATTTTTGATTTTCAAAGCAATTTTCAATTTTTAAGGTTCGGTTTTATTCTTTGTTTATATTTTGAAAATTAATAAATGAATTTTAATTGATTAGTTGAATAAAGTTTTAAAATTTGTTTTAAAAAAAAAATATAAAAATGGAGTGATTTTGAAGAAATTGGAGTAAAAAGGATGAAATTGAAGAAAATTAGAAGTTTGGAGGTGAATTGATAAATAAAGGAAGAAGGAAGGATGTAATTGAATCAAATTGAAAGTTTTGGTGATAAATGTATAAATATCAAGAAGTTTAGGGGTGAAAATTGAATTTGGATTAATAGGCAGATCGAACCAGAATCGGTTCGATCTGAAATTAGGTTCGATTCAAGATGGTTTGCGGTTCAATCGCAGAATTCGATTCGGTTCAGGATTTGGTTTAGGTTCAATTACATTTAAATAAAATAAAATAAAAAATATATATA